>SEYY01007719.1:37500-45000 GCA_009176605.1 Armadillidium nasatum
AAATTTATTTCTGTCTATTTATCTCCTAATTCCATTGACTATAAAAATTCCTTCGATTATTTAAACATCAAAATAGAGCACATTCTTTCTTCTTCTCCTTTATCTGAAATTATCTTAGGTGATTTCAACGTTTTCCGCAGCCAATGGTAATTAAGCAATCAATCTGAGCAATTGGTTCAACTCCCTACCTGTATCCCTGATTTTAACTTTTCTTAAAACTTTAATCCTTCTCCTTATACTATTAAACTCTTTCCTCCTCTGGGTTCATCCGATCACCTTCTTATCTCTGCATCATTTCTCTTCAAATTTCAGCAAGAACGACTCCCACCTTCGGGGAAGAGACTTTTTGGCACTTCGGTGCAGCTAAATGGTCTGACGTACTGTTGTACTTTTCTGATTTCTCATGGAGTTATTATTGTTTCCTTGGGAGGGGTCTTTCGAAATGTGAAGAGAGCATAACAGAGGTGATTCTCTCTCTCTGGCATGAAGGCATACGTTCCACAATCTTTCTACTCAACTAAACCTAACAATTCTTGGCTTAACCCTGTTGGTTTTCATTCTATTCGTCTCAAGGATGATGTCCTCAGTGATTACCGTCGTCTTCAAACTCCTGAAAATCATTCAACTTATATATTTCAACCCGGAATCTATCATCGGGAACACCAAAAACTCTTTTCTCCGTCGAAAATATTATAAATGTTAACTCTAACTTTGAATCGTCCTTTTTCCATCCTCTCGTATTTCCTAACTGCACATCTGCCTTTTTGCTTTCTACTAAAACCGAACATTTTGCTCAAACTTTTGCCCCTAATTCAACCTTAGACGATTACGGAGCTGTTCGTCCTCCTTCAACCCTCACTAGCTCATTTATGCCCAATGTTATAATTTATTGTGAAGATTCCATTTATACTCTCTCTGAGCTTAACACAAAGAAGGGGTAAGGTCCTGATGGTATCCCTCCTGTGGTTGCCAAAACTTGTGCATCTGAGCTTGCCCCTACCTTGGTAGAGTGTTTCGTGTCTGTCTTTCTACTTTAGTCTTCCTTTAGTGAGCTCATTCAGCCTTTTGTTATTAACAGTCCCTTTTTTTAACCTCCGTTCTTTCTATACTTTTCGAATCTATCTTTAACATTAAGATTTGGAAACATCTCAATTCTTCTAATCTTATCTCTGATCGCCAGTATGGTTTTCGTAAAGAAAGTTCTACTAGTGATCTTTCCTTTCTGATTCTTGGTCTTCTGCTCTTCGGCATTTCGATGAATTTTTCACTGTTACGATGGACATATCGAAAAGCTTCGATAGGATCTGGCACGCAGTTTTGATTTCCAAACTGAATTCACCCTTCTCTCTTGTGGCCTTCTCTCTGATTTCCTTTCCAGAGAGTCGTCCTACAGATGCTGTTGTAGACGGCTATCATTCTTCCTTCTAATCTATTCTTCTATATATATATATATATATATATATATATATATATATATATATATATATATATATATATATATATATATATATATATATATATATATATATATATATATATATGCATGCCTTAAACTCAGATTTATATTGCATGCACGGGAATAAAAAAAATGCTTTTAAAAACGAAGACAATTCAATTTTAAAATGGTTTTCCGACGCACGCTTGTAAATCTTATTTGAACATAGATGCAATTATACTGCATTTTTCATATTTTCCTATATGTATTCTCGTATATATATATATATATATATATATATATTATATATATATATATATATATATATATATATATATATATATATATATATATATATATATATATATATATATATTCTAATCTGCTATTGGGGATTCGAACCTTGACCTTTACGATGGTAAGTCAAAGCGCTAACCACCACACCACGAAGCTACAAAAGGAAATCCCATTTGAGAAAGCTCATGAACAACCGCAATGTAGACAATCTCAAAGGACCCCCCCGACCTCACCTGGATGTGGGGCATACTTACGTATTATTCTGCAGAAATTTTAAAAATTTCACTCCACGGGTTATGTGGTTTCATATATATATATATATATATATATATATATATATATATATATATATATATATATATATATATATATATATATATATATATATATATATATATATATATATATATATATATAGAAGAATGTATGTGTGTATCTATGCAAAAGAAAGCAATACATAGATCCAATCTTTGAAAGTCCATATTGGTAAGACACTTTCATATCAAAGGAAATAAAGGAAAAAAAATATATATGCATTGAAATTTGATTCAATTTTTATAAGAAAATCTCGATTTGGTCATTTTGGTTTTTTTGGCGTAAAAAAAAAAAAAAAAAAAAAAAAATTAAATTGAAAAAAAAAAAAAAATTCTTTTTTTTTTTTTTTTTTTTTTTTTTTTAAGGTAACTAATAAAATTAGCTAATTTTAGATTTAATTTAAGTATCATTATTATTATTGTTCGGTAACACTTCCTTTGAAACATTGTTTTGAAGATCGTTTGCAAAGTGGCTTTAGACTGGCCTGAACCATGAACCCACCCTTTAATCCCACAAAGGGTGGCAACCCTGGGCGTAATGTATATTATGAGGAGTTATATGGGGTTAGAATCTATCCGATAAAATTTTTGCAAATCTTACTCAGACAAACAAACACACGCCGGCAAATATATATATATATATATATATATATATATATATATATATATATATATATATATATATATATATATATATATATATATATATATATATATATATATATATATATATATATATATATATATATATATATATATATAAAGGAAGACTGTTATGTCGCTTGTGAATTATTCTGGAAAATCCGAAACTGACAATTTGTGCCCATCTAAAATTGGAATCCAAGAGAAAATTGATTGGAAAGAGAAATGGAAATTCAAGATTTTATTGACGTTTCTTGATTCAAGTGATTCATATGAAACTCTTGAATCAAGCTTCTTGATTCACGTCATCGAAATGGGTTGCTATATAAAATCTTTGGGCTAAAATTATTGAGTTATACGATTCGCATGAGGTGTATAAATAATTAAATTCAAGCTTTTTTAATTTATGAGATTCATAAAATGTACTGAAATACTGAGAAGGAAGGTAATTAATTAACGTGAATCAAATAGGTTACTTATATCATTTGAATCAAGTTTTTTGATTCAAATGAGTCATTTAAATCAACTGAATCCAGTTTTTTGATCCATATGAATCACTTAAATCAACTGAATCAAGTTTCTTGATTCGGATGAGTTACTTTAATCGTTTGAATCAAGTATCTAGATCCGGATGAGTCACTTTAATCATCAACATCAATATTCTTGATTCTAGTTAGTACCTTTAATCACTTGAATCAAGTTTCTAGATTCGGATGAGTCATTTTAATCGTTTAAATCTTTTCTTTATTCGGATGAATCACCTTAATAATTAGGACCAATTTTCTTGATTCGGATGAGGCAGCTTAAATCCGCTGAATCAAGTTTCTTGATTCAGATGAGTCACTTCAATCATTTTTTGAATATGTCGAAAATATTTAGAAAAAGTTACTTCAACTGAGTACAATAAAATTCTGGTAGGTGAAGTTTATTGAAATTTTGGTTTAATATTTTATTTATTTTCTAATTTGTATCTTTATAAATTGATTTTTTTTTTTTTTATTATAATAATATTAGGATTCATTATTAAATTTGCATCATAGGCTTCTGAGTACCAAAATTCACATGACTGAATAATTTTTTTTTTTTTTTTTGTAAATTTTTCTTATTCAAGAAAATTTAATCTTTTCTTCAATTTTATGGAGAATATACCAAGACGTAAGTTTTACTATTCAAAAAACCCCAATTGAAAACAGACAGAAATCGTTACACGAAAAGTTAGTCCACAAACTCATGCATTGTAACCGTAGCTTAAAAGTACTCTTCCAAAATGAAAAATATGAAGAGAAAAGAAATCTAAAACAATGAATGAAAAGAAACCCAGCAACATCCATGATAATAAAAGCTGATAGAACATCACCAAAGAACAATATATTCAACGTTGACAACAAACCCCCCAAAAAATACATCAGCAACGGCAACACCCTTGCAAAGACGACAAGAAAAAGAAAGAAGAAAAAAAAAAAAAAAAAACACCAGCAACGCCCAAGAGAAATGAGAAGAACAACATTTATTTACGAAATAACAAAAGTTAGTACCTTAATAACCCCTCATGACTATTAATTAAGGCTAACGTCTCGTCTGGCGGCATCTTTTTCTCATATAAAAACAAACTAAATGTATAAATTATTGGAATGTCTTAAGGAAGAATAAATTTGACATCTGAATGAGTTGGAAAGGAGCCAGTGCCTCCAGTGCCAGCATTGAAGAAATTTTGGCATCAGTTGTACGCTCTATATATCTTTCTTTCTTTCAATTCTCTTCTATAACCTCTTTCTCCTCTTAATTTTTGTTTTATTTTTTTCTCCAAATGTGCGTTCGTGTATACCATTTTTATACGCTTTAGATTTTCTCGATTTCGTTTTCTAAGTTACTCGTTTCTGGGAAATATTTTGTTTACTTCTTTGAGGATGGATTATTATTATTATTATTATTATTATTATTATTATTATTATTATTATTATTATTATTATTATTATTATTATTATTATTATTATTATTATTATTTTTATTATTATTATTATTATTATTATTATTATTATTATTATTATTATTATTATTATTATTATTATTATTATTATTATTATTATTATTATTATTATTATTATTATTATTATTATTATTATTATTATTATTATTATTATTATTATTATTATTATTATTATTATTATTCTACATTCTTGTTCTTGTTGTTCATTTTGTTCTTGTTCTTGTTCTTCCTCTTCCTCTTCTTATTCTTGTTCCTATTGTTCTTGTTGTTCTTATTGTTCATTTTGTCTTTATTATTATTACTCTTCTTCTTTTACATTCTTGTTCTTATTCTTGATGTTCCTTTTGTTCTTATTCTTGTCCTTCCTCTTCCTTTTCTTGTTCTTGTTCTTGTTGTTCTTGTTCATGTTCTTACTCTTCTTCGTTTGCATTCTTGTTCTTGTTCTTTTTGTACATTTTCTTCTTGTTCTTGTCCTTCCTCTTCATTTTAGTCTTCTTGTTCTTGTACAAGTTCTTCCTCTTCTTGCTCTTTTTCTTGTTATTGTTGTTATGTTGTTTATTTTGTTCTTGTTCTTCCTCTTAATCTTTTTCTTGTTCATGTTGTTTTAGCTTATGTTCTTCCTTTTCTTGCTCTTGTTCTTGTTCTTGTTCTTCCTCTTCTTGTTGTTCTTGTTTTTCTTATTGATCTTGCTCTTGTTTGTGTTTTTGTTCTTCCTACTCTCGCTCTTGTTCTCGTTCTCTTTCTTAATCTTGTCTTTGTTTCTTTTTTGATTTACCCTCACCTTTTCAACTCAACATTCCAATTAAAGATCTCTCTTTCTCAATGTTCCAGTCCCTTACGCTCTCTCTGTCTTTCTCTCTCTCTATCTCTCTCCTCACTCCCTCACTCCCTCACTCCCTCTCTCTCACTCCCTCACTCTCTCTCTGTCTGTCTTTCTGTCTGTCTCTCACTCTGTCACCTCTTTACTCTTTGTTTTCTATTTCACTTATTTTGTCACTTTCATTGTCTGTCTGTCTGTCTCTCTCCTGAGCCACTGACATGAGTTTTCCTATAGAAAAATGATGATAATTTTTTATTGTTTATTCGAAAACTATTTATTGATGGATTTGAAGTATATATATATATATATATATATATATATATATATATATATATATATATATATATATATATATATATATATATATATATATATATATATATATATATATATATGCTTTCTTGTCCGCATCCGGATCCGCATTATCCATTAGTATTCTAAAGTCTTAAATTATAAACCTGATGCAGCACTTGTACAGGCTTAAGACGTATTAGGATTCTAATATATAAATCCATTAATAAAAAAAATAAATGCAATAAAACAGAGTAAAAAATAAATGCTCGAATAAAATAAATAAATTGATAAATAAAAATGAATAAAAAATTAAATAAATTATAAATAAATAAATAAATAAATAACTATTTATTGATAATAGATATGTTATAAATATATATATATATATATATATATATATATATATATATATATATATATATATATATATATATATATATATATATATATATATATATATATATATATATATATAATAATATAATTAATATAAATTAATAAAAAAATTAAATAAATTTTTCAATTAGTTAAATTTTAATTAAAATAAGATAAATAATTAAATAAAAAAAAATAATACAAATAAAGAAAGAAATGCAGTTATAAATAAATATATAAATAATTAAATAATATATTATATATAATATATATATATATATATATATATATATATATATATATATATATATATATATATATATATATATATATATATATATATATATACGTAAATTGATACACGCATTACAAAAGTATAGAAATTCATACATGTATTTGTATTTGACAATACAATTGGGGATTTGATATTCTTTTTTCCATTAGTAATTCAAATTGAATTAATTGAATTAATTGAATGTTTTATCTATTTAATAACATTTTTATTTTCCAATGAGTTTGGGATGGAGAGCTCTATTAACTTATTATACATGAACACATTCATATATATATATATATATATATATATATATATATATATATATATATATATATATATATATATATATATATATATATATATATATATATATATATATATATATATATATATATATATATATATATATATATATATATATATATATATATATATATATATATATATATATATATATATATATATATATATATATCCTCAGCACCATATCCCGCATGAAGCAGGGTGGTGTCGGCTGCAGAAATTATTCATATTCCTGCAACCGTACATGGGAAGGGAGAAATACTGGTTAAGAGGTTTCCCAGCCTCTTGAACCATAATTATATATATATATATATATATATATATATATATATATATATATATATATATATATATATATATATATATATATATATATATATATATATATATATATATATATAATTTCTATTAGAAGAACCCTAAAACAAAATCCCTCGTCGGATCCTCTAATTCTTCATTCAGATTCCGGAACACGAAGAATAAGATCTCTAATCACAAATCTTAGTTCCGAGTTCCAAGTTCCACAGAGCTTCGTGCTTGCAACGTTAACATCATGTGTAGATAGAATTTAATGATGTATGATCGATGAATATTCTATACTTTCTTTAATGTAGATATTATGCATGTATACCATTTCGAGGTTACTTAAATCTGTACACGATGTTTAAGATGTGGATTTTAATTTTATGTGGGTGAAGATGTTGGATGTTAAGTTGTTGATGTTAATTTCTATACGTTGATGTGTAGTTGATTTTA
>SEYY01007722.1:0-17500 GCA_009176605.1 Armadillidium nasatum
TGATTAGATTTGGCAGTCACGCACATCGTGCCTTCTCTCAAGGAGAAGGCTTGTCCCCATCCTTTGTTCCCGTGGGGGAATGGGTTTTGAGTCCCTTCGAGAGTTGAAAACATTCTATGCATGTTGTCGGCGATTCTCACAATTTCTTCGATTGAGGCACTCTCTACCATAGTTTGCAACGAAATTTGAATGGGGATTGGCATTTCTGTTAAGAATAGTTCTCTCAGGAATTTTGCGTCGTTGTTTACAAGAAATGAATAGTTTGAATTTCCTAATGCATTTTTAACTCTCTCCAAATATTCAGAGGGTCTTTCGTCTTGTTTTAGCCCATGTTTAAAAACTGACCTTACACTCTCTCGGACACAAGGCGCAAATGTAGCTTCTATGTCCTGTAGCAATTCCCTGTAACAGTTGCTGCTCAAGGGGAATGTTAGTTTAGCAATTAGAGTCGTGGGTAATATTGTAGATAATAATTTAACTTTCTCTTTAGGGTCGTTCACGGAATATAATTTAAATATATTGTTTATTGTATTTATCCAGTTGATGGCATCTGATTCATCAAATCGCTGTAAGTCGCTCGCATATAACGGTCGTTGGTGGGTGGTCTTCCTTCGTGGGGGTGTAATGGGGGAGTTGGGGGATTCTCTTCTGTTTCTGTGTCTTGACGTTGTAGCTTGGGGGGGAGAATTCTCCTCCCTCTCTCTAAAAGAATCATTGTCGGTTGGCGTTGGTGAGGAAAGTTCCTCTCTGTTGGTTGCGTCTGAGTTCTTGGGTAGATTTTTCTTCTCCTTTCCCCTAGTGGACCTTGATTTTGGGGGGGTTTTGATAATTCGTCCCATTTTGTAATTGCCTTCTCTTGACCTTCCCTGATATTCCAATTCTCTCTATTTCCTGAAGTGTCTCTTTGTTTAATCTCCACTTCTTTTTGCTTTTCTGTGACTTAAAAATCACTGTCAATTTAGTTGCAATGTTGAAATATAGCAACACGTCACTTAATTGGGGTCACCAAAATTTGCATTTCCTTGCAATTGCATGGTATATTAAGAAGTATAGTGTTAAAGATAGCTTTGTTCAATTATTATGAATATTTCTTAAGCCTAATAGTACAGCACTATCAAATTTTCATCACCCTATTCAATATTCTATTTACTCTACAACAGGACTTAGGCAAGGTTAATAATCATAAAATGTACAGCTTTTAGATTTTTCACTACCTAAGTATTGAATTTAAAGCACTGCAAACAAACTTCATTCCCTTTATATTAAGCCTTATTTGCTTTCTCTTAGAGCGATGCTCTCAATACATGTTTCTAGGCACGCTGATCTGGCCTCACTAACTCTCTCTTCTGCTTTCCTTCTTTGGCTCTCACTCCTTTCAAATGTACCAATCAGGCTCGGCTTTAATATCACCTAACATAAGTTTGAGGGGTCGTGTTTCATCTCAATACATATATATATATATATATATATATATATATATATATATATATATATATATATTATATATATATATATATATATATATATATATATATATATATTTAGGCACAAGTTTATTTCATGTGGCGCATTCTGAAACTGTAAAAAATACCCTTAAAAATTTTCAATACATTTAAGAAAAATTAAATTTACCTTAAAACTTTTGTACTATATATATATATATATATATATATATATATATATATATATATATATATATATATATATATATATATATATATATATATATATATATATATATATATATATATATATATATATATATATATATATATATATATATATATATATATATATATATATATATATATATATATATATATATATATATATATATATATATATATATATATATATATATATATATATATATATATATAATATATATATATATATATATATATATATATATATATATATATATATATATATATATATATATATATATACGTGAAGTTTAAAAAAGTGAAAATAAGATTTGCTTTTATATTTAATTTTAGTTCAATTATTTTTTTTTGTTATGTATTCGATTATATATATATATATATATATATATATATATATATATATATATATATATATATATATATATATATATATATATATATATATATATATATATAGACGGAGAGACAGAGAGACAGAGACAAACGTTTTGCTTAGGTTAGGTTAGGTTGGTTAGGTTAAGTTAGGTTAGGTAGGTTAGGTTAGGTTAGGTTAGGTTACGCTAGGTTGGTTAGGTTACGTTAATTTTGATAAGTTAAGTTACGTTAGCTAGGTTAGGTTATTAGTAAAAGTAAACATGTTGTACTTGAATAATAAAAAAATTTATTCAGAACGATATTAAAGGATATGCTAATTTTTAATTTACTGTATTTTTATGATTATATATATATATATATATATATATATATATATATATATATATATATATATATATATATATATATATATATATATATATATATATATATATATATATATATAAAATATTCAATAAAACCCAAAAAAATTTATTTTTTACGATTCAATAATATTGGACTTATTAATAAGTTTTCCATAATATGATTTTCATTTTCCCTTAAATTTTTCAAGTTTTTTTCTCACGCAAAAATGCGCCACATAAAGTAAAGTTGAACCCATATATATATATATATATATATATATATATATATATATATATATATATATATATATATATATATATATATATATATATATATATATATATATATATATATATATATATATATATTGTTTTTGATTTCAAAATGTTGACCCTTCTTCAATTTCTGCATGCATTCGTTGTTGCATTTATATACGACGTCCTTGAATACAAATATAAGGAATTTATTTGTTCTATTAAAGGAACAATTCAATCTATTTCAACCCATTAAAACATAACTCCCATATTTGCATATATATATATATATATATATATATATATATATATATATATATATATATATATATATATATATATATATATATATATATATATATATATATATATATATATATATATATATATGCGCTTGTGTGCGTGCGTGTATATGTGCATCTGGGTAAAAATGTATTTTTAAGATTTGTATACATGAATTTTTAAACTGCAAAATTGTTACGTGTCGGTTGCCTTCAAAGGAAAAAACTAATAAAGATTATAAAATATAAAAAAAATAAATAAAAAGATAAAAAATGAAAAGCAGTTAAAAATTCATAAAAATATACTAATAAAAATATTTAAAAAAATGAAAGTATCTTTGCATAAATTTTTACAATGGATATATTTATTTATTCTGTTAGAGTCAGTTAGGCCAAATTATAATGTGTCTAAATTGTTCGATTTTATACGAATATTTTAACCAGGAGACTATACTAGTTGAATGAAATTTTGTCGATGAATTATTTATTGTAATTAGTCACTTAGTTCGATACCCACATTTTACTGATGAAGCAATATTCACTCGTAATGGCATCGAAATTACCCGCAACTTTCATCGATAGTCTAATGAAAATACCCTCGAAATTATCGAAATAAATTTTTTGCATCGTTTTTCAGTTTAATTAACGTGTGATGTGAGATTGTCAACAGTCATTTAATTGGTTCCTTCATCGCCTAACAAGAAAGTTGTTTGAATTTTTTTTTAAATGAGTTACAACATATATAATATATTCTTTAAACATAACTGATAATTATGTTCTATCAGTAAGATGGAGCTCCTTCACATTTTGCTCACCAATATTTAAATGAAACTTTTCCAGAATTATGAATTGGTCGAGGTGTACTTATTAGCTGACTTCTAAGATCCCTAGATCTCGCACCATTGAATTTTACTTTATCGGACTTGTTGAAAAGTAAAGAACAAAAGAAAGATCAAACAATTGAGGTGCAACAATTCACTGCGTTTTGAATGCTTCATCACAAATATGAAAAAAAACAGGACTTAGGGAAGCAACAAATGTTATTCCCAGTTTATATGTATATAATATATATATATATATATATATATATATATATATATATATATATATATATATATATATATATATATATATATATATATATATATATATATATATATATATTCCTCCTACTGTCTCTATCCTCAATTTTCAGCCAAAGGCGGTTGTTGTGCATATGTGCGCAACGATGTCGTTTGTTCTCGTGTCTCTAATTTGGAGTCTTCCGAATTTTCTACCTTATGGCTTAGGCTCTCTTGCCACTCTACGACTAAATTCATTTGTTCAGTTTATTTATCTCCTAATTCTAATAATGACTATGCTAAATTCTTCGATTATTTAAACTCCAAAATAGAGCACATTCTCTCTTCTTCTCCTTTCTCTGAAATCATCATTTTAGGTGATTTCAATGTTCACCACCGCCAATGGCTTTCTTCTAGTTCTCATGATACAGCTGGTGAAAGTGCCTTCTTTTTCGCTATCCAAAACGACTTTGAGCAGTTTGTGCAGATCCCTACTCGTATCCCTGATCGTCTTAGAGATGAACTCAACGTTCTAGACCTTTTCCTAACTTCTAATCCTTCTCCTTATACTGTTAAACTCTTTCCTCCTTTCTGGCATGGAGGCATACATTCCATATTCTTTCCCTTCTACTAAACCTAACAAACCTTGGTTTAACTCTGCTTGTTCTCGTGCTATCCGCCGCAGGGATGCTGCCTTCAGGGATTACCGTCGTTTCAAGCTCCAGAAACTCACGCTACTTATATTTCAACCCGGAATCGTGCAAAATCTATCCTTCGTAACACTAAAAACTCCTTTCTCCGCAGAAAATGCAATAATCTTTCTGGTTCCTCTTCTTCACATTCTTTCTGGCATTTTGCAAAAAATGTCAACTCTAACTTTGCTTCTTCCTCTTTCCCTCCTTTAATATCTTCTGACGGCACAACTGCTGTTTTACCTTCTACTAAAGCTGAACTCTTTGCTCAAACTTTTGCCCCTAATTCAACCTTAGACGATTCCGGAGCTATTCCTCCTCCTTCAACCCCCTCTAACTCAATTATGCCTAAAATTAGAATTTCTTCTAAAGATGTCATTTCTGCTCTCTCTGAGCTTAATACTAAGAAGGCGTACGGTCCCGATGGTATTCCTCCTGTGGTTCTCAAAACTTGTGCTTCCGAGCTTGCACCCTGCCTCGGTAAACTATTTCGTCTTTGTCTCTCTACTTCAACCTTACCTTCTTGCTGGAAACGTGCGCTCATTCAACCTGTGCCGAAGAAGTGGGACCCCCCTCAACCCTCCAACTACCGTCCTATTTCTTTGACCTCCGTTCTCTCTAAAGTTTTCGAATCTGTCCTTAACAGGAAGATTTGGAAGCATCTCAATTCTTCTAATCTTATCTCTGACCGCCAGTATGGCTTTCGTGAGAAACGCTCTACAGGTGATCTTCTTTCTCTTCTCTCTGAATCTTGGTCCTCCGCTATTCGGCATTTCGGTGAATCTTTTGCTGTCACGATGGACATATCGAAAGCATTCGATAGAGTCTGGCACGAAGCTTTGATTTCTAAACTTCCCTCTTTCGGTATCTATCCTTCTCTCTGTGATCTTCTCGCTAATTTCCTTTCCGGTCGTTCTATAGCAGCTGTTGTAGACGGCCACCGTTCATCCTTTAAATCTATTAACAGTGGTGTTCCTCAGGGTTCTGTACTATCACCAACATTTTTTCTACTCTTCATTAATGACCTTCTCTCTATCACCTCATCTCCTATCCACTCCTATGCTGATGACTCCACCCTTCATTATTCCTTCCATTTTAAAAAACGTCCCACCCAACAGCAGTTGATAGACTCGAGAAGGGTAGCCTTGGAACAACTAACCTCTGATCTTTCTCGTAATTCAAATTGGGGCAGAGAAAACATGGTTGTTTTCAATGCCTCAAAAACTCAGTTCCTCCATCTCTCCACTCGACACAATCTTCCACACAACTATGATATCTTCTTCGAAAACACAACTCATGCCTTCATCTGTCCTTAATATTCTTGGTGTTTCTTTTTCTCGTGATCTTTCTTGGAAAGATCACATTACTTCTCTTTCTAAACAAGCTTCTAAGAGGTTAGGTGTTCTGAGGCGCCTTCAGAATTTCTTTACGCCAATCCAGTTGCTTGCTCTGTATAGGGGTGTTGTTCGTCCCTGTATGGTGTATGCTTCGCACATCTGGGGTGGTTCCACACATACAGCTCTCTTAGAGAAGGTGGAGTCAAGGGCATTTCGTCTTATCAACTCTCCTGCTCTTACTAACTCTCTTCAATCTCTTTCTGCCCGTCGAATTGTTGCGTCACTCTCTCTTTACTATCGCTATTACAACGGACACTGCTCTTCTGAACTCTCTCGTTGCATACCTCCTCCATTGAGAAGAGCTCGTGCGACACGCCTTTCTACACATTCTCATCCTTTCTCTGTCCAACTCTCCGACCCCAGACTTAACCGCTATGCTCAGTCTTACATATACTCTACTGGTAAAGTCTGGAACACACTCCCTTCATCTGTTTTCCCAACTTCCTTTGACTTGCATACTTTCAAACGCCGTGTGTCTGGACACGTCGGCCACCATCGACCATGATAATAGATCTTTCCCAACTCCGGTGGAATTTGGTAGGCCTCTGGCCTTTTCCCACCGGAGGAGACATAAATATATATATATATATATATATATATATATATATATATATATATATTATATATATATATATATATATATATATATATATATATATATATATATATATATATATATATATATATATATATATATATATATATATATATATATATATATATATATATATATATATATATATATATATATATATATATATATATATATATATATATATATATATATATATATATATATATATATATATATATATATATATATATCTATATATATATATATATATATATATATATATATATATATATATATATATATATATATATATATATATATATATATATATATATATATATATATATATATATATATTATATATATATATATATATATATATATATATATATATATATATATATATATATATATATATATATATATATATATATATATATATATAGTATATATATATATATATATATATATATATATATATATATATATATATATATATATATATATATATATATATATATATATATATATATATATATATATATATATATATATATATATATATATATATATATATATATATATATATATATATATATATATATATATATATATATATATATATATATATATATATAATATATATATATATATATATATATATATATATATATATATATATATATATATATATATATATATATATATATATATATATATATATTATATATATAATATATATATATATATATATATATATATATATATATATATATATATATATATATATATATATATATATATATATATATATATATATATATATATATATATATATATATATATATATATATATATATATATATATATATATATATATATATATATATATATATATATATATATATATAATATATATATATATTATATATATATATATATATATATATATATATATATATATATATATATATATATATATATATATATATATATATATATATATATATATATATATATATATATATATATATATATATATATATATATATATATATATATATATATATATATATATATATATATATATATATATATATATATATATATATATATATATATATATATATATATATATATATATATATATATATATATATATATATATATATATATATATATATATATATATATATATATATATATATATATATATATATATAGGGATAGAGTGAAGTATCGGTATCGGTATCGGTATCGTCAAGTATCGGCATATTTTCCGATACCGGTATCGGTATCGGTATCGGTATCGGCCTTTTCAGTATCGGTATCGGTATCGGCAAAAAAATTGTATAGGAGTAAAGTATCGGTATCGGTAGTGGTATCGGTTTTGGAGTAGTATCGGTATCGGTAAGTATCGGTATTTCGGTATTTTCGGGTATAGGCTTCGGGGAATTTTTAGGTATCGGTAAAAATTTTGGTATCGCTCCATTTCTAATAATATATATATATATATATATATATATATATATATATATATATATATATATATATATATATATATATATATATATATATATATATATATATATATATATATATATATATAATAATATGCTTTTTATCCCAGTTCATAAGAAGATTGTTTCTCTTCGCTAGGGTTTTTCATATTATGAAAATCTTCATATGAACCGATTGCGCCAAATCTCCATTCTTCATTAATTATATAGAGTTTCAGAAAAATATTTTTATAAACCTGCACAGATTTTTTTTTTTTTTTTTTTACTCTATATGTTTTGGTGTGCTGAATTTGAAAATGGCCTCTATTTTTTCCCCATCATATATAGTTTTCTTGCAATTCAAAAAAGGATTGTAATGAATCAACACTGGTAAATCAAAAAAGCACCATTTTATTATAAAATTCAACACATTTAAATTTGTTGTCCATGAAATAGAGTTGTTTATAAATGTTAAGTATTTTACTTCTATAGACTGTAGAACCTTTGATTCTTCTATTTCATACTTCTGTTGGGCTTTCGTTTTCTAGTATTTGCAGTTTCCCTTTTAAGCATCTAATGGCAATCATCCATTATATTCACATTCCATCTTCCCTGGTAGCGTCTCTCCATTTCCATAACTTCCTGGTAGAATTTTTATCCCTACTCCTCACTGTAGTCTCCTAAGTTTTCAGGAAAGTAGTCTGTGTGTGAATGTGAAAAATGTATTTTTGAGCTTTGAATGCAGTTAGCTTGCGTTCTACAATGTTTTTGTTACATGGATCTTTGTTATTTCACAAGAAATTATGCACTACGTTTTTAAGAATACCACGATTCTCTTTCAGTTTCATTCATGGATTCTGGAAACAAGAATCAGACGTATTTCTGGTCCAAAAAAAATTCGCTTTTTCAACTTTGCCTTAGAGAGTTTTGGGAAGTTGGAACATAAATATTTGAAACATTTTCCATCTTTTGGTAGAAATTTAGCAAATTGTTTCATTAGTACCAATTTGATATGAAGAGGTGGTAAGAGGACGTTTTCTTGAGAAACTAGGCTTTTCTGGATGAAGTTCTCATTAAAAAAAATTTTTTTTGAAGTTGCTGTATATCGCCAAACTCAAAGTCATTCGACAAGTGTCACTTGAAAAAGTCTTTTCTAAGGAACCGCTTGGAATTACGAAAAACTAATTACAAATTTGGAATCAGCTTTTAATTTACAAAAGAACATGAAAAAAAAATTTTTACCCCCAAAAGTTAGTGTCCTTCTTTCGGAGGGTCCCCCTTTGAGATTTTTTGAGCGGTTATATCTCAGTAACCATTTGGAATATGGAAAACTTATTACATATCTAGACTCTGCGTATTATTTTCTATAAAATAATGGCAAAAATATTTTCCTTTGAGAGCGATTTGCCGACTTTTCAAGATCGTTGACAGGTGTCACGTGAAAAGTCTTTTCTCAGGAACCATTCGGAATTATGAAACACTAAATACATATTTGGAATCGACATAGAGTTTACTATAAAAGTGATGAAAAAAAAATTTTCCCCTTAAAGTTGGGGTCTTTTGATTGGAGGGTTCCCCTTTGAGATTTTTGAGTGGTCATATCTAAATAACCATTAGGAATTATGAAAAATTATTTACATGTTTGGAATAAGGAGAAGATTTGCTATAAGAATGTTTCAAAATAAATTTTAAAAACTCGAACAAAAAAAAAGTGCATGGCGTACGAACATAATATTCATTCATTTTCAAGGTCATTCGACATGTGTCATTTAAAAAGTCTTTTTCTCGGGAACCACTTGGAATTTTAAAAATTTGATTACAGATTTGAAATCGACATAGATTTTCTATATAATTGATGAAAAAAACAAAAAAGTTTACTAATAAATTTCACCCCTAAAAAGGACAATCATCCAGTTGGAGCCCCCCCCCTTTTAATTAAATAAGCGACAATGGGATGATTCATATTCTATTTCAAATTGCCTCATGAGACCAGGGATGTAACTACAGAACACAAAATTCCCCTTTTAAAAGTAAAATGATGTGAATTCTCTCTCTCTCTCTCTCTCTCTCTCTCTCTCTCTCTCTCTCTCTCTCTCTTCTCTCTCTCTCTCTCTCTCTCTCTCTCTCTCTCTCTCTCTCTCTCTCTCTCTCTCTCTCTCTCTGTATGTACCACGAAAAAGACGTTGTAGGTAACAGAAGTTTTTATTATTGAGTCTTGAACCCAACAATTCAGCAGCATCTTTTGAAAGTCCCAAATCTCTAACAAGGTCGTTTAACTTGTTTTGCGAAAAAAGCCGAGGACCATCAAGTACTGAAAATTCAGACTCAGAATCTTCCTGTGTTGGCATTTCACTAGAGTGAAGCACGGGACGAATGGCTGAATTAACGTTTGGTAAGATATTCCTTTTTTGTTTTTTTCTATTGAAACTTTTAACGTTGACCAAACAAAAGAAGCAGTGGTTCTATTGTTCACGCATGTCATAGGGATGGCAAAACAAAAACTGTGGTTTTTACCTTTGTACCACTTGCGGAGTTCTTCGCATTCTCTCGCCACCTTGAGGGGAGCATAAACCTTGTATTGATATCCATGTTTTAGTTTGAAATGTGCGAAAAAATATATTTTCTTTACAAATCTCTTATGTTTCTTCGTTGCTCTTTAATAGTATATTCGACACATATAAAGCAAAACTTCTGCGGGGAAATAGCACAGCTTCTTCGAAACATATCGCAAGAGTATAATCTTATAACATTGAGAGAATTACACTGGCACGTTTGAATTATATATGCATAAATAATAATAAAAAGAAACGAAAATTCTCTCAACTGCAAACCGAAACACATCAGGACATGAATATACTGGCACTCTGCGCAAATGTTTTAGTCACTATATATATATATATTATATATATATATATATTATATATATATATATATATATATATATATATATATATATATATATATATATATATATATATATATATATATATATATAGTGACCTAACTATCTCTGTGGTGACCAATGTATGGTCCAGGAGGTCACTACACTTTGTTGTAGCGAAGGGGGATAGATCAGGAGGCTGGGTGTTTCCTAAGTCCCCTTGTGGAATGCCGACTGGTAGGCGTGTGGTAGCCACCACTTCTCTTCAGGCCCGTGGAACGTCTGTTGCCTCAGGTGGAAGGCTACTTCAAAGGAGGAACCACAGTCGAGGGCAAATGAGCTGCCAAACTGGGTTTCCTTTTTGGTAGCAGAGGCGTTGGAACTTCTTCTTCTAAGGGCAGCTTCTTTTGGGCTTCTGCTTGGGACGTCTTCTTTTGGGCTTCTGCTTGGGACGTCTTCTTCTTGGGCAGCTTGGCTATAGAGGCGGAATCTTCTTTGGCTCCTCGGAATAAAGTGAAAGGTTACTACTAATTCTATACCTTCTGAAATTATCTCAGTATTTGGGAAGGTGTAAGAAAAGTAGAGAGTTTTCCACTTTATTTATTATTCCCTAATTTTAAAAAAAATTGTTTACAAAGTTATTATTATTAAAGTTTTACAAATCTATGTTGAAATATTATACAAAACTTTATTTATTTACATTAGAAAATATTATTTTATAATATATTTAAAATCTATATATAAAAATACATTATATTTGAAATTTTAAACATTAACAATTTTTATTTAAATTTTAAATAATAAAAATAATATAAATAAATACATTTTACATTTTATAATAGTTTCTCATAATGGTTTTAACTTGATTCAAATTTAGCGGTAAAATAGTTTTGGCGGGAAAAAGTGCATTAAAATTTTGGGACATAATTTACATTATATTCTAAAGGTTTTTATTTTTTAATTAATAGTATTATTATTATATATATATATAATAATAATTATTTTAATAACAAAAAGCTTTATTTTTAAAAAATTAATTAGGTTTAATTAAGTTGCTATTTTTTAAATAATTTTTATTTTTTAATATTTTTTTTTATTTTATAGAAAACGTAAATTTTTCGGTTAACTATTTTAAGCGACACTATATATCAGTTCCCCATCGAGACACGGAGTGAACATCTTCATGGAAGCGTACTCGACGGAGGGGGTTTCTTCTGGAAAGTGTACTCTTGAGAATAGGAACCACTGGATGTAGAGTCGTCGTCCTAGTAGGAACATCAGGTGCATCAGAGGTAGGAACATCAGGTACATCGATAGCTTCTACTGTTACCGGAAAATACGGGACAAAAGTACCTGCTACGATGTTTTCTTCCTTTGGTTGATGTGATGTATTGGAGGACGATTACTCTTCGTTTGCTGGTTAAGTTGTAGGAAGAGTCACTTTCGAAGTTAGTTGTTATATGTGCATTCTTTGTAGGTTGTTTTTGTAGGTTGATTATAACTTCTTTGCAGCAGAAATCCAGAGGGACAAATTGCATCCTGATTGGCCTACGGATGTAGCCAATTAAAAATCATATGATGTGTACCCACAGTGCCAGCCTCGCTAACACTGGCACTCCCGTCATTCCGAGGGGGTGCATGACCTAGCATGGATGCCATATAGTTTCATGATAGCTAGTTCCATGACGTCACAGGGTAAGGAGTGTGCTTGCAAATGCGCATGCGCAGGTGACGTCATCACCCAAATACTCCTTGCAATGTTGCAAAGAGGCTCTTGACTCTTAGTGACAACTATAGTGACAACTCAGTGACAACTGGCACTGGCACGCCCTTCACTTTATGTTGATATGGACTAGCAAGGGTATCAAGTGTTAGAAAGTGCTAGAGAGTCCTAAAAAATGTTAGATAGTGCTAGAAAAGCTAGAAAATGCTAGCATGACGTCACAGGGTAGGAAGTATGCGTGCTTATGCGCATGTGAAGGTGACGTCATCACCCAAATGTTCCTTGCAATGTTGCAAAGAGGCTCTTTCGATGACACCTAACCCTCAGTGCCAACCGTTACTGACACTGTCACGCCCTTAACCTCATGTTGACTTGGAATAGCAAGGGTATCGGGTGATGGAAAGTGCTGGAGAGTCTTAGAAAATGTTAGATGATGCTAAAAAGGATAAAAAATGCTTGGATGACGTCACAGGGTAAGATGTGTGCCTGCATAAACGCATGCGCAGGTGACGTCATTACCCAAATATGCCATACAACGTTGAAAAGAGGCTCTTGAAATGACACCTGACCTTCAGTGCCAATTGTTGCTTACACTGGCACGCCCTTGACTTCAAGTTGACATGAACTATCAAGAGTACCACATGCTAGAAAGTGCAAGTAGTTGGAAGAAAATGCTAGAAAGTGCTAGAAAAGCTAGAAATTTCACTCAGGAAAAAGCAGGAGTTAGGCCTTGACACTAATACCTGGAGGTCAAATAAGGGTTGGCACATGCCTGGCGGCACGTACAAAGGAAAAAGTGGCGAAGTTTAAATAATTAGGGGATTATTGGCATTAATTATAGGATTATCCGATTAATTATCGGATTAAAAATACCTCACTAAAACCTTGAAAAAGGAGACTCCGTCCCCTTTCTACTCAGAGAGGTGCTCCGCCCACTTTTTCATTTCAGGGGGGCTCCGCCCCCCAAACACACCTCACGAAAGAACGTGAGTTTCCCTTGGTTTCCCTTCACTGTTGTATGTAACACTGCAATGGCACTGGCACCCTTCAAAATTGATGCCGTTCTCTCTCTCTCTCTCTCTCTCTCTCTCTCTCTCTCTATATATATATATATATATATATATATATATATATATATATATATATATATATATATATATATATATATATATATATATATATATATATATATATATATATATATATATATATATATATATATATATATATATATATATATATATATATATATATATATATATATATATATATATATATATATATATATATATATATATATATATATATATATATATATATATATATATATATATATATATATACGGGGCAGGAGAGTAGCGTTCCCGAGGCGTTGAGATTACCCCCCATTGGGTATACGGGATGTTAAGGGTACTTCCCATCTCATCCTGGTGCCCAATGGTACGCTCCTTTTTGCGTTCATGTACACTTCCTTCTGAACGGATTAGGCTCTCCTTTTACACACAATAAACACTATATCATTCACACATCCCTTCAAAAAGAATTTAATTAATTATGGCGACGATTAAATTAGCCTCGAAGAATCCAGGAGGGGCGGATTCCAAAGATAGCCCCTAATTCACCAGTTCCCCCATCGCCACTTGGGAGTTAGTGGCACTCGGTGATGGGGTTGGCGCCACCAGAAATTTGCAGCTGGCAGTTCCGGATGCACGGTCTATTTTTTTCATTAGCTTCTGCAACATTTGCGATCTTCATTCCAATTTCCACTTTGCTGAACATCACCTCTCTTCTTCTAGACCTCACCTCTTATTCTTGACCGAAACTCAAAGGTTTGAGCATTCCGACAGCAAGCCCTATTCTGTTTCTTCCTACTGTCTCTATCCTCAATTTTTAGCCAACGATGTTGTTTGTTCCCGTGTCTCTAATTTGGTGTCTTCTGAATTTTCCACCTTATGGCTTCGGTTCTCTTGCCATTCTACGACTAAATTGATTTGTTCTGTTTATTTATCTCCTAATTCTACTGACTCTCCTAAATTCTTCTACTATTTAAACTCCAAAATAGAGCACATTCTCACTTCTTCTTCTTTCTCTGAAATCATCATATTAGATGATTTCAATGTTCACCACCGCCAATGGCTTTCTTCTAGCTCTCATGATACAGATGGTGAACGTGCATTCCATTTCGCTATCCAAAACGACCTTGAGCAGTTGGTGCAGCTCCCTCCTCGTATCCCTGATCGTCTTGGAGATGAACCCAACATTCTAGGCCTCTTTTTAACTTCTAATCCTTCTCTTTATACTGTTAAACTCTTTCCTCATTTCGGTTCATCCGATCACCTCTTATCTCCATATCCTCTTCAAGTCTTCCGCAGGTAAGACTCCCTTCTATTGAAAGGAAACGTTTGTGGCATTTCAGTGCCACAAACTGGTCGGACTTGCCGTCGTACTTCTTTGATTTAACATGGAATGATTATTGCTTCCGTGAGTGAGGTCCCTCGGAGTGTGCAGAACACATTACTGAGGTGATTCTCTCTGGCATGGAGGCGTAGATTCCATTCTCATTCCCTTCTACTAAACCCAACAAATCTTGGTTTAACTCTGATTGTTCTCGTGCTATCCGACGCAGGGATGCTGCCTTCAGAGATTACCGTCGTCTTCAAACTCCAGAAACTCCATTCATTCCAGAATCGTGCAAAATCTATACTTCGTAACACCAAAAACTCTTTTCTCCGTAAAAAATGCAATAATCTTTCTGGTTCCTCTTCCTCACGCTCTTTCTGGCATTTTGCCAAAAATGTCAACTCTAACTTTGCTTCTTCCTCTTTCCCTCCTTTAGTATCTCCCGACGGCACAACTGCTGTTTTACCCTCTTCTAAAGCTGAACTCTTCGCTCAAACTTTTGCCTCTAATTCTACCTTAGACGATTCCGGAGCTATTCCTCCTCCTTCAACACCCTCCAACTCATTTATGCCTAGAATTATAATTTCTTCTAAAGACGCTACTTCTGCTCTCTCTGAGCTTAATACTAAGAAGGCGTATGGTCCTGATGGTATTCCTCCTGTGGTTCTCAAAACTTATGCTTCAGAGCTTGCACCGTGCCTTGCTAAACTATTTCGTCTTCGCCTTTCTACTTCAGCCTTCCTTTTCTTGCTGGAAACGAGCGCTCATTCAACCTGTGCCGAAGAAGGGGAATCCCTCTCAGATCTCCAACTACCGTCCCATTTCTTTAACCCCCGTTCTCTCTAAAGTTTTCGAATCTATCCTTAACATGAAGATTTGGAAACATCTCAATTGTTCTAATCTTATCTCTGATCGCCAGTATGGGTTTCGTAAGAAACGCTCTACTGGTGATCTTCTTTCCCTTCTCTCTGACTCTTGGTCCTCCACTCTTCGGCATTTCGGTGAATCCTTTGCCGTCGCGCTAGACATATCGAAAGCCTTCGATAGTGTCTGGCACAAAGCTTTGATTTCAAAACTCCCCTCTTTCGGTATCTATCCTTTCCTCTGGGATCTTCTCTCTAATTTTCTTTCCGTCGTTCTATAGCAGCTGTTGTAGACGGCCACCGTTCTTCCTTTAAACCTATTAACAGTGGTGTTCCTCAGGGTTCTGTCCTATCCCCAGCACTTTTTCTACTTTTCATTAATGATCTTCTTTCTATTACTTCATCTCCTATACACTCCTATGCTGAAGACTCCACACTTCATTACTAATTTCAGTTTGAAAGACGCCCATCCCAACAACAGTTACTAGACTCAAGAAGCGTAGCCTTGGAGCAACTAACCTCTGATCTTTCACGTATTTCCAACTGTGGCAGAGAAAACATGTCGTTTTCAATGCCCCAAAAACTCAGTTTCTCCATCTCTCCACTCGACACAATCTTCCACACAACTATGATATCTTCTTTGAAAACACAAAACTCAAACCTTCCTCTGTTCTTAATATTCTCAATGTTTCTTTTTCTCGTGATCTTTCTTAGAAAGATCACATTACTTCTCTTTCTAAGCAAGCTTCTAAGAGGTTGGGTGTTCTGAGGTGACTTCAGAATTACTTCACGCCACCCCAGTTGCTTGCTCTGTATAGGGGTGTTGTTCCTCCCTGTATGGAGTATGCTTCACACATCTAGGGTAGGCTCCACTCATGCAGTTCTACTTGAGAAGGTGGAGTCTAGAGCATTTCGTCTCATCAACTCCCCTCCTCTTGCTAACTCTCTCCAATCTCTCTCTGCCCGTCGAATTGTTGCGTCACTCTCTCTATACTATCGCAATTACAACGGACACTGCTCTTCTGAACTCTCTCGTCGCATAGCTCCTCCATTGAGAAGAGCTAGGGCGACACAACTTTCTATACAGTCTCATCCCTTCTCTGTCCAACCCTCTGACCCCAGACTTAACAGCTGTGCTCAATCTTTCATATACTCTACTGGTAAAGTCTGGAACAAACTCCCTTTATCTGTTTTCCCAACTTCCTTTGACTTACATACTTTCAAACGCTGTGTATCTGGACACGTCGGCCAACATCGGCCTGAATATCATTTTTAAAACTCCGGTGGAATTCAGTAGGCCTCCAGCCTTAGCGTACCGGAGGAGATATAATATATATATATATATATATATATATATATATATATATATATATATATATATATATATATATATATATATATATATATATATATATATATTATTGTACCGGAGGAGATATAAAATATATATATATATATATATATATATATATATATATATATATATAT
>SEYY01007723.1:0-12500 GCA_009176605.1 Armadillidium nasatum
TTAATCATGGCGATTTTATACAAACGTTGCAATTAATTTTAAAAACGAGTCATTAAGTAAGCAATTAATTACCTCGCACACATTACAGACACATTCTTAAGGAAGTAAATTATGTTTGTTCTTTCTTCTGAATTACACTTTTGTATAAACAGATTTCCAGACGTAATCTCACAAACACAAACAAACATTCATACGCACACCTACACCTGTACACACACGCACACACTCATACATATATTCTTTAAAAAACTAAAGCAAAGTTAACGTGATGTTCTTGCAAATATAATTTAATTTCAAAACGTTACAAATCCCGAGTGACTCGTAGGAAGCTAATTTTAAATAACAAAATAAGAAAAAAAACTCTATTAGAATATGTGAGATCGGGATTACCCCAAAAACGTCGACAGGGAAATAGTCGACAGGTCAAAGGGCCGACACGTCATTAACAAAATTTTGTCACCTATCCAAAACGTCGACAACTTTTGGAAGTCAAAGGCCGACAAACATTTGCAACCCCCAAACGTCGAACAAAAATCGAATCTACTACTAACAATTCTATCTATCCATAAATAGATAGTGATGGACGGATGTCCAAGTCCAATGGCAAGATGCGGAGCGACGATTTTGAATTTGAGAAGTGGATGGCGGATGCGAGCGGAGTGATCGAACAGGCGGATGCGATGCGGATGCGGGAATTTGCGAATAGTGCGGAAGCGGGAGCCGTGCGGATGTTGAATTTCGAAAAGTTCGGATGCAGATGCAGATGCAGATAATTTGAGAGGTGCGAATGCGGATGCGGATGTGAATTGAATGAGAAGCGGACGGAAGCGGAATAATTATAATAGATAAAATAATACATAAAATAAAGATGAATAAATATAATATAATATATATAATAATATAAATATACTAAAAAATATATAATATATATATATAAAATAATATAAATAAAAATAATATAATATATATAATAATTATATAATTAAGAGAAATATAAATATATATATATAATTCACTATCACCTTTCCCACTTCCGTGAAGTGGTGCCGCACAATTCCCTTACAAACATACTATTCTTACCTTTAAACGCTTTCAACACCTCCCTCTATCTCTGTTTCCACAATCGTCACCGCGTCAAACTCAAATCTTCCACAATCACCCCTCACGTCCATCCATCATCCCCACTCGCCCGGTTCCCCCCCCAACTCTTCTCATCTCATCGATCTACGTACGCCAATCATCTGTCCTTATTCTTCACATATGCCAAACCATTAGCACATCCCCCCCTCTATCAATACACCGTCTCCATTACACAAATCCCCTACTTTCATTCTAAAACTAACAAATCGCTCTCAATTAATCACTCTCAATCTTCATGCCAAAGACATTGCAACTTCTCGACCGAGCACTTACCGCTATGTTCACACACAATAATGACAAAGGAACACATACATCAAACATCTACTATTCTCGAAAGCCTTCTTCCATACTCTTAGGCCACCCAATACTGCATCAGCACCTCACTCTGTCTTATCCGTTTCCTTCCCACCCTACCTTCCACCCAACATCACTGTAGATAGAATCATACCCCTCAAGTTCCTTCTCACCACTGCTACAAACCGAATTCCGCCCCCCACAGCCTCACCCACCTCCAATCCTCAAGACGTAATTCTTCCGGTTAACTTCATCTCGTGTGCACATTCCCCAAACTCTCCACAAGATTGCTCAATTCTCCAGATCTCACCAACACATCCGCATCAAACTGCAAAAGAAAACACACTAATCACACCCCAACCAACGTAAAACTCTTCCTCCTCTCGTCAAATAAACCAGTCATCAAGAGATAAAAATGAGATATACAAACCCGTCCAATCCCACGCCAGCCAAACCAATCCGAGTCCCTTCACCCTCCTCTGACGACAATTCGCATACAATAATAAATATATAAAAATATAGAAATATAAATAATAAAGATATATATATAATAAGTATAATATAAAAATATTAAATAATAATAAAAAAAAAAAAAATAGATATAAATAAAAAAAATATATTATAGTGAGATCGGATGTCAAATTTCTAATTGCGGATCGATAGCGATCGGAAGCGAATGTGGGAGGCGGATGCGGATGCGACGCGGATCGAAATTTTGAAACGGCGATGCGATCGGATGCGATTAAGCCACAAGTGCGGATCGGATGCGAGCGGATGTTAATTCGAAAATGCGATGCGGATGCGGATCGATGTTGATTTGGCGGATGTCGCGCAGCCGCGCCATCCGCGAGGCGGATAGGCGACCATCACTAAAATATAATATATAATAATAATATAATATATATAATAAAAATATATAAAAGTAGGATAAATAAAAAAATAGTAATATTATCCATAGGTCAGGGGGTACGGCGAGGCGGAGCTCTCCGTTCACAAATGTTCGTGAGCTATCCATTTACTGAAATAATATATTAAAAATTAAATTAATATATTTATAATTATTTTTAATTAAAAAAAAAAAAGGCTTTCATATCGATTGTATCGATTTAAAAAAAATACGATGTTGGTCAAACAGTCAAAAAAGAATCGACGCATTTTTTTCAAAAGTGTCGGCCCTTTGAACTGTCGACTATTTTCCCTCTCGAAGTTTTGGGTATAGCGCCTGTAAGATTAGTAAAGAAGGCATATTAAACAAAAGTGGAAGTCAGCAATTCTTTAGAAAATGTGACTTCAAGATGTATTGAAAGCACAGAGGTGAATAGTATATAAGAACGTAAACTCTAGGGCAGTGAACTTGGTCTTCTGGCTTCTTTTTTCGGTGTTAATGTTATACACAAGTGCAATCTGTATAAAATTAATGGTTTTGCTTCACTAGACACAAAACAAAGAAGAAACATTTGCCTTGTTTCGAAATTTATCTTATTGAGTGCTTTCACTTTTTAATTTAGCACATATAATGAAAATTATGAGTTTTGTCCTGAGCTTGAACTTTATATAAGTTTCTTTTTAGTATCTCTAATTTTAATATAATTTCAAGTTACAAACGCTTTAATGTTTTTTTTTGTTTTTTTTCTTTTTTTTTTAAATGAATATCCAACAAAATTCAAATTTTGAGATTCATATATTTTTATTTAATTCTTTTTTTTATTTTTATTTTTTATTTCTTTATTATTTTTTTTTTGTGAAAATGCAGATTTATCTATGATTATGTTAATGTATATCAAGGGAAAATTAGTACTTAATTTAAAGTATATATGTTCTCATTTTTATTTTTATCCTAAGTCAGGTAACTAGAGAAGTACTCCTCCAATAAAAGTAATCTAGTTGCTTAAAATTTTTAGAATATCTAAAATGAAATAATCCATTATAATAAATCCCTTATTTTATATCTCTATGTAAAACAGACGATTGTTTTTAGTGACAAATTCATTCATCTACCTTTTGTGTAACAGAATAGATGCAGGAGGGGAAGAACTCCAAAGGTAGAAAGGTAGACCTCACAACTTTCATCTCATTTCAACAGTAAACTTTTGTAAAGTTCCAAAATGCTGAATTTTGTTCTAGAAAGAAAACGGATTCCGGGTATTTCTCTGTAAGCATCTGAACAAGATTCATTCACAAATCTAGTCTTCAAGCATTATTTTTAGACCATAATATCAGCTCTTTATGTTCTAATTTCGACACCTATATGCAAATTCGTTGCCAATAATAAATACAAACATATCGTATAGAAATAGTAGTATTATTCTGCTATAATAATTTGGAAGAAAACTTTTTAAAAGATTTTGACTCGTGTTTAAGCTACCGATGCACCAGACTATGAATTTATATATGAAAGAAAGACATCGAAGAGGCTGGAGAGGAATAGAAAGATGCTACCATCTCTGCCTCAAGAATTCACATGGCAACAAAGAATTAATCCATCTACCTATCTATATCTATATATATCTATATATATATATATATATATATAATATATATATATATATATATATATATTATATATATATATATATAATATATATATATATATATATATATATATCCCTCCAAGATAACCATAAAAAAAAGACAACCTTTCCGGATCATAGGTACAGGACAGTAAGACAGACGAGAAAATTCTCGCCCTGACGAGGTCTCTACGTTCCGGACTGCAACGTTATCCTTCTTAAATTTTAGCAGTTTAATGTTTATATATATAAAAAAAAAAAAATATATATATATATATAATATATATATATATATATATATATATATATATATATATATATATAATATATATATATATATATATATATATATATATATATATATAATATATATATATATATATATATAATATATATATATATATATATATATATATATATATATATATATATATATATATATATATATATATATATATATATATATATATATATATATATATATATATAAATATATATATATATATAAAGATATATTAATAGTAATTATACTTAATATACATTACGTGTAGAGATGGTAAGATAGAGAATTACTTTTCAATTTGGAGCGAGGAAAATTTGGGAGTCTTTTTATTAATGGTGAGGAGACATGCAATAAGAAAATAGGAAATTTCTTCTTTTTTTTGGGGGGGAAAAGGAAATAATTTCTTTTTTTTGGGGGGGGAAAAGGAAAGTTTCGAGGGTATTTTTTTTCTTTCTGTCTGTTTGTTTCTGTCTTCCTGTCAGTTATATTTATTCATTGAAAGAACGAAAAAGATTCTCCTGTATTTATGACATTATAGAAGATTTATATAATTTCGGTGTATATATAATATATATATATATATATATATATATATATATATATATATATATATATATATATATATATATATATATATATATATATATATATATATATATATATATATAAATTGAACGAAATCTTTTTATGTTTTAACGCTGAAGGATGAAATGAAGCTGAGATAATTTTATTTTCTTGTAGTCTCTTCTAAAAACTCAAAATAAAACTGCAAATTAACAAGGTTAGTCACCAAAGAGAAGCAAATAAGGTTTGGTTGAGATTTTTGGGAACAAACATAGTAGTAAAATATTAAATTATTTATTAATCTTTTTTTTTTTTATTTTTATTTTTTTTCTTCTAGGATTATTGTCGTTTTTTAATCGTATTTGTTTTGTTTGATATTTTTGCTTTTTAATTCTATTTATTTTCTTCGGTTTTCTTAACTTTTTTGGTCGTAGGAGTTATTACATTCTTATCCCCAATTTGGAATTAATGAAAAATAAAAGAGATCTAAAATCTAATCTTTGATCTAGAGTTCAACTTCTAAAATACCATTACACAAGATATTTAGTAGAGTCTTTCTAATTAGAGCTAAAAAACTCGAATGCCCCTTTAGAATGAAAATAAAAGTGTCTCAAACTAATTAAGGGTTAGTTTTTTATTGTAAGTAATACAGGAATGAAAATTAGGAATGTTCTAGAGTCATCCATTTGGTTACGGTTCTATTTCCGGCTTCAATCTTCCTTGGTTTTCAGCATTTAAATAAAAAGGTGAAGCAACAGGACTATATTTGAAGGGATTTCGCATGTTTTTAGGTCTACCTGTTAGTAGTATATCATTAGGACCGTACGCAATCATAGCCTGAAACTCAGTGAGACAGGAAGCAACATATTAATAAGATAAATTTATGTAAGGTATAAATCAGTTGGATGGAGCTTAGAGATGGAGAAATAGTTTCGGAAACCTCTAGAGTGGATTTATAGTCAAAGGTTTGAGGGAAAATTTCAACTTCAAAAAACAGTAAGACAGCAGTTGTGCCATCAGAAGGAGCAAAATAAGTTAAGAAGGAAGAATAAAGTTGAAGACTATCTTTTGCAAGATTCCATAAAGGGAGAATAAACAAAAGTTATAATAAAGAGAGAAAAGTTTTCCTAATTACAAAGAATAGAATTTGCACGATTCCGGTATGAAATATATATAATGTTTGCTGAATTTCTTTCTATATGGATATAGTCCTATAATTTGATCCTTATTAAAAGTTATTTATTTCCTTAAGAAACAAAAACTATTTACACCGTGTCTACTGATTTATCTCTATCGATCTTTACTGAATTTTATTAAATTTTTTTTTTAAATGAGAACTTTAAAATGAAACTGATGCTGCTTCGACTATAGAACTGATAGACTGAATTGGAGGTTTTTTTTTTTTTGCTTGTTCACTTTCCTACCAACCTTTCAATTTCTGGTGAGTCTTTTTCAGTTTCTTCTTTGATGTTCTGTGCTTGGCTCTTGGAGTCTGGTAAAACGATTGATTCTCTGAGCTCAGGTGGCAGCTTACATGTCTTTGTTATTGTACTTATACAAAAGTTTTGTAAAAGTTTACACAATGCTAAATATTGACATTAATAAAAATAGTTTCTAACTGATAATTAAAAATATTTTTTACTCCATCAAGTAAATTTTTTTCTATTTTCATTTTCACATACATGTTTTGAACAAGAAATGCAAAGCACTATAAATAAAAGAAACTGTCTTTTTTGAAGTTTGAAGAAGACAGTAATTCCTGATGCCAACATCCCGCGGTGAATAGCACGAGAACAAACTGAATTAGACCAATGTTTATTAATTTGAGTTGAAGGGAAAGTAAAAGGAATGTCAGAGAAAATCACCTCGGTTATGCGGTCTGCACACTCTAAGGGAGCCTCCCCACCAATAGGGTAATCATTCCATTGGAGATCATAAAAGCATGACAGCGAATCAAACTAGTTTGCAACACTGAAGAGCCGAAAAATTTCCTCATTGAGAGCATAGTTCGTTCGTACGGAAGATAAGAAGAGATACAATAGGATGCAGAGATAAAATTATCGAAGAAGCCTAAACATATACAAACATATAGAACACATTTAAAAAATTTTGTTCATCTTTAAGAAGATCAGGATATTGATAAGGATCGGCAAGAGCCTAAATCATAAAGTAGAAAAAAAAATTAGAAACACGTGAAGAGATAACATCGTTGCTAATATATGCGCAAGAAACATTTGAATGAAATTTGAAGACAGAGACACTCAGATACCTTACTTTTGGTTAAAAACAAGAGATGATGTCTAGAAGAAAAGAAGTAGTTTCGACATGATGGAAACTAGAAAAGAAACCGAAAATAATGCTGAAATTAATGAAGAAATAGGACATTGTACAAGGACATTTAGGAAGAATCCTTTCAGCAATAGCTCCATCATTAGTGGCTGCCAATACCCAAGTGAAGATAGTGAGTGTTAATTCAGAAGCTGTGTAAAGCTTCCCAAATAGACCAATCAAACTGATAGAATATGTTATATATATATATATATATATATATATATATATATATATATATATATATATATATATATATATATATATATATATATATATATATATATAATATATAGGGATGGAGTGATATCGGTATGGCAAGTATCGGCATATTTTTCCGATATATCATATCGGTATCGGTATCGGCAAAAATTGTATAGGAGTAAAGTATCGGTATCGGTAGTGGTATCGGTAGTAGTATCGGCAAGTATCGGCATATTTTCAGGTATCGGGTATCGGGTATCGGCTTCGGGGAATTTTTAGGTATCGGTAAAAATTTTGGTATCGCTCCATCCCTATATATATATATATATATATATATATATATATATATATATATATATATATATATATATATATATATATATATATATATATATATATATATATATATATATATATATATATATATATATATATATAAATGAAAGCATTATCTTTACTCTAATAAATTTTACACTCCCGAATGACTATATATTTTAACATCGCATTGTCATTACCCTCAGTTTCAATTGTCTCCATGACAGCGACCTTTAATATACTTTGCCTATAAATTAATTCATGCTTCAAAGTTAATTTAAATATATATATATATATATATATATATATATATATATATATATATATATATATATATATATATATATATATATATATATATATGGGTGCTAGGGTGTGTGAAACCCTTTGCATCCAAGTACTCATTGTTTTTTTTTTTTATCTATTTCATTCCTCATTTTCACGCCTTCCTAATATAAACAATATATATATATATATATATATATATATATATATATATATATATATATATATATATATATATATATATATATATATATATATATATATATATATATATATATATATATATCGGTATATCTCGTCGGTCTAGCAGACACTCATTTATTTTACACACTACATCCACTACTAATTATTCACATATTCTTTATTTATTTTTTAAGAAGATGCAGTCATATAGAGGTGAGCTTCAAATGACACCTCTTCAATCAGCTTTCACATCATCACCTCGAAATTGGCGGCCTCTGATGACTAGGCTGAATGGAGCTAAGAATCTTTCACTATTTGCCTTGGTACAAAAGTTTGTTTATTCTTTAAATTTTGAATAACCACCTCACTTCTTCTCATCTCTTGTTCTTAACCGAAACTCAACTGTTTTTGGCGCTCTAATAGCAAAACCTTATCATTCACCTTCTACTGTCTGTATTCCTTATTTTCAATCAGGAATGACCTCCGCCAATTTAGGATGAAAATTGATGAAAGAAAACTGATGAAACTGCAAGCATTAAACGAAAAGCAGGAAGCGGGCTTCCCTTTAATGCTTGCAGTTTCATCAGTTTTCTTTAGCAGAGTGTCTAAACCCCCTAAAGTTCATCCTTACGTTAGGGAATTCATATAATAATTTCATTCTGCCATACTTCTTCTCCATTCGATAAGGTTTAATAAGAATTTTATCTTCTTCGGTAAAAGGCATTATCTCAAGGATATAAATTTCTGAAATAAAACAATGGAAATTAAAGCTTTTTATATGGCTTGAAAAAAAAATTATCAAAAATCAACAAATAAAGGTAGAAATTTTAAAATTTTCTCAAATATAAATAAACCATCAATTATGCTCTTTCTAATTTTGAACTATCTACGTTGGATAATTATCGAGTTATTGATTAATTTTTAAATGCGTTTTTTTTTTTTTTTTTTTTTGACCACCGTATATATATATATATATATATATATATATATATATATATATATATATATATATATATATATATATATATATATATATATATATATATATATATATATATATATATATTATATATATATATATATATATATATATATTATATATATATATATATATATATATATATATATATATATATATATATATATATATATATATATATATATATATATATATATATATATGAGAGTCACATGAAAGATCTTGCGGGGGACTCCGTAGACCTTAACACCACCACAGGATCAGATGTTAGATGTTACAATGCCATATTCTAAGGATAATTATTTGGGCTTGGAATTGAAATGAATAATGAATGGTGAGGTTGACTCCATAAGAGTGAAAAGGAGACGAAATGAGATACAGAAGGTAATTAATGAAAGTAAGAAAAAGAATACTAAATGGGTCGGAATCCTGAAGGGCGCTACTGTTGATAAGTTTACGAGATGAACGGTGCCCACGTACAACAGCTGCTATAGAACGACCGGAAAAGAAATCCGAGAGAAGGCCTCGGAGAGAGGAATATATTTCGAAAGAGGTAGGTTCATAAATAAATAAATAATAAAAAAAAGTTTTGTGCCAGACTCAATCGAAGGTTTTCGATACGTCTACCGGATCAGCAAAAGTCAATAGAAATACCAAAAGACCAGAGGACCAAGAGTCAGAGGAATGATAAAAAAGATTATCTAAGATGAAACAGTTTACCAAAACAAGGTAAAGCACGGAATTATAATTTAAAAAACCTTAGGAGATACAAAGTCAGGATCATACTCTTTCTTAGCAATAAATTTAAAGTAAGAGTAAAATTCACAATTTGAGCACAAATTACAATGCTTGGCATAAATTTGTTTCCAGACGGATCCGTAATAGTTTGATTGAAGAGTTGAACATTAGCAGAAAGTAACAAAACAGTGGTGACGTCAAAAAAGAAGCAGAGTTAATTAGAGTTTATAATTTTCAAATACGGCAGAAGTAAATAAATCAGAAATAAAACTATCAGTTTAGGGATGAAAAATGACATATACTCATCCATGCCAGAGAGAATCACACAAAAGCACTCCTCCTTTCACTGAAACAATCAATATTCCAAGGAAAATCAAAGTACGACCTCACATCAGACCAGTTTGCACAGTGGACTTGCCTCCAATCGCTCTCCGAGCTTAAAGACAAGAACACACTGGATGCCCTAATGATACTGGGTCGAGGAAGGAACGAACTATCGAATACCTGGGTTCAAATCATTATTTCACTGTTTCAGCAATCCAGGTTACCAACAAGAATATACCATCAATTTAACTGTACCTCCTCCCTTTCATTTCAATATATATATATATATATATATATATATATATATATATATATATATATATATATATATATATATATATATATAATAAGAAAATTAAAAAATTATATAGTTATTACTCTTAATGCAATGTTAAATTGACATGCGCTTCCCCTTACGATTTTATATTCAAAAATAAAGTAACTAAAGGAGATGTAATGCTTATCTTTATATATATATATATATATATATATATATATATATATATATATATATATATATATATATATATATATATATATATATATATATATATATATTAATATATTTATATATATAGTATAGGTAAAATGTTGCTGGTTCGAATCCCATCATTCGATGTGTATATGCGTAATAATAAACATTTTATATATATACATATATATATATATATATATATATATATATATATATATATATATATATATATATATATATATATATATATATATATATATATATATATATATATATGGTAGAATGTTAACGTGTTGTCCAGAATGTTGCTAGTTCGAACCACATTATTTGATGTGTATATGAATAATAATAAACATTATGTATATGTATATATATTTATATGATGATGAACATAATATGCATAATAACGGAGATTTTGTATACATAATAATGAACATTACAATCTCGAATGGGTTGTAATAGGCCTAGCAAGCCGACAACCGTCATCTAACTGCTCAAGAAACTCAAGTCTTGCTTCGGAACTTTAGTCCAAGACGATTGGAAAGCCTTCCTGGTAGAGGATATATATATATATATATATATATATATATATATATATATATATATATATATATATATATATATATATATATATATATATATATATATAGATAATGCAAACAATTATTCCAAATAATACACGAAAAAATGTATATAGAATGTCACCTTTCTCATTATACACTAGTCCAATGTTCCTTATTATCGTGTATATCTTTAATACATCTGTAATCACTGTTTTCATCATACACTCTCTTACTTTTCCTTATTTTTCTTGCATATCTGCCCCAGTTACGAATTATAGTTTAGGAACGTCATCCTAGGCTTGTAATTGGGTGTCGTATGACATCTTGCAAAAAGATATTAATATGTACCAGAACTTGCTTGAGTTAATTCAGGGTGTAAGTAGTAGAGAATGCTGTTCTCTGACTATTCGTTTCATCATATCCCAAACAATTTTCATTTAATTGATGTTTGGACTGTCTATTGACGAATTGAAAATTCTAGCGTGAACATCATTCAAATATTTCCCAACATTCAAAGGAAAGTTATTGTAAATGATACAGATATATTTGTGGTGAATATATTTAATACATCGAGGAGTAATAATGCTGAAAAGTTTCCTAATGCTGACAGTATAAACTTATTTTCTAGAAAGTTGACTTACTACCATGGCTTAATCTATTCACTGTAAGTCAACAATTATTTATTCTTCCTTAGAACCTTAGAAAATTATATTTTATTTCCATTTATAATGGAAAAAAATAAGAAAAATCAGTAGCAGTTTGAGAGTTAGGTAAAGAATATAGAAAAGTGTTTCTTAGATATGGAATCGCTAACTCACAACAGATGAAAAGTTAAATTTTATAAAATAAACATTGAAAACAATAAATCTCTACTGGAAATGATGATGAGAATTATAAAACTACTCAATGTTAAGAAGAAACTAATCAAAAAGAACTGATAGGGCGAAAAATTGAGAGAAATTAAGTTAATAGATAAGGGCGAAAAAACTGAATAAATAAAAAGAATTGATAGGGCGAAAAATTAAAGCGAACTGATAAGGGGAAAATTTTTTGATACTTCCTTTGAAATCTAAAACAAATTCCTCGTAAATGTTTTACAATAACAATAACAATATATATATATATATATATATATATATATATATATATATATATATATATATATATATATATATATATATATATATATATATATATATATATATATATATATATAGGAAACAAGTTAGTAATTTGGATTTTATGCTATGAATGTCAGTCAATTTCCGAAGCACCTCATTAGTCTCTTCAAAGGAGAAATTAATATTAAGCGTCA
>SEYY01007723.1:25000-33237 GCA_009176605.1 Armadillidium nasatum
ATATATATATATATATATATATATATATATATATATATATATAATATATATATATATATATATATATATATATATATATATATATATATATATAATATATATATATATATATATATATATATATATATATATATATATATATATATATATAATATATATATATAATATATATATATATATATATATATATATATATATATATATATATATATATATATATATATATATATATATATATATATATATATATATATATATATATATATATATATATATATATATATATATATATATATATATATATATATATATATATATATATATATATATATATATATATATATATATATATATATATATATATATATATATATATATATATATATATATATATATATATATATATATATATATATATATATATATATATATATATATATATATATATATATATATATATATATATATATATATATATATATATATATATATATATATATATATATATATATATATATATATATATATATATATATATATATATATATATATATATATATATATATATATATATATATATATATATATATTATATATATTGAAGAGGGTGTCATATAAACAGTTGCCAAGGATTGAGAAACCACTCATCTGTTCAGTTATATTTCCCATGAACGGTTGTATATTAATATCAGTTTTAAATAATTCACCAGAATCCAGGTATGTGACAGGAAATATTTTTATAAAAACAAAAACAAAGATATTTGTCCTATCCCAACACTTTTTCTGGTGTTTATAAATAATAATATCTCTGTTACTTCATCTCCTATCCACTCCTAAGCCGATGACTCCACCCTTCATTACTCTTTTCTATTTCAAAGGCGTCTCTTTCAACAACAGTTAATATAAGCAAGAAGAGCAGCCTTGGAGCAACTGTCCACTGATCTTCCTCATATTTCAAATTGGGTAGAGAAAAAATGGTTATTTTTGATGCCTCAAAAACTCAATTCCTCCATTTCACTACTAGACACAACCTTCCACGCTATTATGATATCTTCTTCGAAAACACACGACTCAAACCTTCATCTCTCCTTAATATTCTCGGTGCTTCTTTTTCTCGTGATCTTACTTCAAAAGATCACTTACTTCTCTTTCTAAACAAGTTTCTAAAAGGCTAAGTGTTCTGAGGCGCCTTCAGAATTTCTTCACTCCATCCCAGTTGCTTTCTCTTTTAGGCGTGTTGTTCGCTCCTGTATGGAGATTGCATCACACATCTTGGGTGGTTCCACTCAAACAGCTCTCCTTGAAAATGTGGATTTTCGTCTGATCAACTCTTCTGCTCTCACTAATTCCTTGGATTCTCTTTCTGCCAGTTGCATTGTTGTGTCACTCTTTCTATACTATCGCTATTACAATCGCCATTGCTCTTCTGAACTCTCTCGTTACATACCTCCTCCATTGAGAAGGGTTCGTGCGACACGTTTTTCTACACAATCTCATCCCTTCTCTTTTTAATTCTCAAACCCTAGACTTAACCGCTATGCTCAATCTTACAGGTACTCTACTGGTAAAGTCTGGAACACACTCCCTTCATCTATTTTTCGAATTTCCTATATATTGCACACTTTTAAATGCCGAGTATCGGGACATGTTGGCCTTTAATTGGTTCAGATTTCTGATATATATATATATATATATATATATATATATATATATATATATATATATATATATATATATATATATATATATATATATATATATATATATATATATATATATATATATATATATATAAAATTCAAATATTTATTTTGTTTGATATTTCAAGAAGTATAATAAAATTTTAATTTTTTCTACTTTTTAAAGAAGTATTATTATTATTATTATTATTATTATTATTATTATTATTATTATTATTATTATTATTATTATTAGCACTGGTATTTTCAAAATAATAATAATAATTATTTATTATTATTATTATTATTATTATTATTATTATTATTATTATTATTATTATTATTATTATTATTATTATTATTATTATTATTATTATTATTATTATTATTATCAATGTTTACACGTTAAAAATTCGCTTGTATCAAAATGCAAATTAATTTCCATAAAATGTAAACTTTTAAAAATCTCTTCACAACAACTAAACTATTGTGACCTGCAAATCTCTTTTGTTTCATTCCCTTATTCCTATTGGAATAAGGAATATACAAATTAACAAACATCTGCCTTTACCTACACACCTACACATACACAAACTCTCTCAAATACACACATGCATTCACCAACTCTTTCATTACGTTACTAATATAAAAATGTATATTATGAACAGCAGAAAGAAATATAATAATAATAATAATAATAATAATAATAATAATAATAATAATAATAATAATAATAATAATAATGGTAATATAGTAGTAATAGTAGTAGTAGGAGTAGTATAATAGTGAAAATAAAGCAGTAAAACTAGAAGTCAAAAAATCACATCAAGTCCTATAGTAAGAAATATTAAACATAAAGAAACGATACAAAGGAATTTATCCCTTTGGGCCAAAGGTCAAAAGATTATTTTTTGCAAATTCAATTGAAAAGACTGGCTCAAAATATGGAAAACTGAATTTATTACAATCCAATTTCAGAGGAGTAATGTTTCAGACGTCCTTTTGTGTCTCTCTATGACTAATGATTCATGGAATACATGAACCGTTATTAGAAAAAATTCTGAGCTCAAAGATACAATATTGGAGAACACTCTGATATATATTAAAGGGAAAATAGTCATTTCTTACTACAAAGAATATATATATATATATATATATATATATATATATATATATATATATATATATATATATATATATATATATATATATATATATATATATATATATATATATAATATATATATATAATATATATATATATATATATATATATATATATATATATATATATATATATATATTATATATATATATATTAATTATATATTTATATGAATATTATATTATTTTATAGAGTGTTTTTATTATATATATATATATATATATATATATATATATATATATATATATATATATATATATATATATATATATATATATATATATATATATATATATATATATTATATATATATATATATATATATATATATATATATATATATATATATATATATATATATATATATATATATATATATATCTTTATATATATATATATATATAATTATCTTTTAATTCCTCTTCAATTTTCCCATCGTAGCTTCAAATGTCAACATATATATTTATTCAGACTTCAGATGTAACAATTGGTGATCTTAAGAATTTTTACCTTGATACATGGGCCTCCAAATCATCAATAAAACAAATTCTATTTTTCTGTTTCAATTGGCTCTTCCAACGTATTCAATAACAAAATAAGTAATATTACAAATCAGGCGACATCTGTAATCTGTTTCAGGTGTACTTCAACAATATAGCAAATTTTCAGTCTCCGATTTACTTTCATATTCGATATAGTCTGATATTACTTGAATACAGTCGAAGATTAGAATATTGTACTGCTTTGACCTTTTTATTCTTCCCTCCTCACCGAGCACTCAAACGACTTTCTTTCACAAATAGCTTCAATGAAACCTTCTGTAATTATTTGTGGTTTTCAAGCACAGGAAATCCTGTAACTTAATCGAAGTGAAGTTTCAGAGGCTGTTCCGTCATCGGTTTTTCAATACATTTACGGTATTGAACAATACTTATTCGTTATAAAGCTTATTTAACAAGCTAGTAACATTACACAATTTGCTATTCTATCAAATATTAATTTCCTTGTAGAGTATAGAAGGAAAAAGTAATGTATGTATGTATGTGAGTATGTATGTATGTATGTATGTATGTATGTATGTATGTATGTATGTATGTATGTATGTATGTATGTATGTATGTATGGATGTATGTATGTATGTATGGATATGATGGATGGATGAATGTATGTATGTATGTATTTGAGAGAGAGAGAGAGAGAGAGAGAGAGAGAGAGAGAGAAAGAGTGCGAGAGGTGTTTTAAAAACGAAACTTCTTTCAGTTTTTCAATTTCCTTAAAAACATCTTTTACCATTACAGGTAAAAAAGTCATTGAGATAAGTTCTATTCTATCGGTTTTTATGTAAATTTTATGGATATATTATGTTTATAGGCTGTTACCTGAATGTTCCTTCACTTAAATTAAGATTTTTTTCCTCTCTCTCTCTCAAAAATCACTTCACATCCTGCAAGAATAAACCTATTTCCTTCACTTCCTTCGCGCTTTCAAACTCTATTTATGGCGAATTAAAAGAAATGGACTTATGGGTCATGAATATTTATAGAAAAAGATTTTTTCGCTAGATAAAGTTCTATTTATTGCTCAATTTTCGTGGACGTTTCTTTCATGAACTCCATTTTAATAACTTTGGATTTGAAGAATTGCTTATAAGAGTTACATTTCTTTTAATTGTATTTCCATAATGATTCGACCGTCAACAACAGTACTAGTATAGTTATTGAAACACACACAGACACACACTCATAAACACACACTCATAAACACACACTCTATTTGAAGTTAAATGAGGAAATTCAAATGGAATATATAAATATGTTCCTTTAGTTTACTGTATATAGTTTATAAACGTGGAGGTGAACAGTCGATCAATCCCATTGTGCAAGTCTAAGAAATAATATATTAAAGAGACCATCTTACAAAACACTCACAATGACCATACTGACTCTACTTTATAAAAAAGAGCACAAGAAAGAACTTCAACAAACCTTTAAGAAAAGAAAAGCAGAAAGAAAAGCATAACAAAATCAACAGAAATTATGAACTATCTATTTAATATGATTATAATTTTGAACGTAGTTGTAAAGATAGGAGACGGGTTTTTTGAAATGATTTCTTCCTTCAAAGCATAAACATGAGAACTAATTCCAGACGCATATATACCACCACTAAGAAACTTAGGTTTGAGTATATATATATATATATATATATATATATATATATATATATATATATATATATATATATATATATATATATATATATATATATATATATATATATATATATATATATAATAATTTTTAATTTTTTTTTTTTTTTTTTTTTTTTTTTTTATATATATATATAAAAGTTTTGAAACTCTTAAAGTTTGCTATACCGCTGGAACGGGATTCGAACCCTGGCCTCTTTGATCGTAAGCAAGAGTGTTATTCCCTGCGCCAAGACGGTACGAAAAGGAGATCACGCTGAGAAGTCTCATGAAATACTAAACTCCCAACGGACCCCACCCGACCGCACCATAACACAGGGAAAACGATAACGCTCTTGCTTACGATCCAAGAGACCAGGGTTCGAATCCCAATATATATATATATATATATATATATATATATATATATATATATATATATATATATATATATATATATATATATATATATATATATATATATATATATATATATATATTATATATATATATATATATATATATATATATATATATATATATATATATATATATATATATATATATATATATATATAATATTATATATATATATATATATATATATATATATATATATATATATATATATATATATATATATATATATATATATATATATATATATATATATATATATATATATATATATATATATATATATATATATATATATATATATATATATATATATATATATATATATATATATATATATATATATATATATATATATATATTATATATATATATATATATATATATATATATATATATATATAGAGAGAGAGAGAGAGAGAGAGAGAGAGAGAGAGAGAGAGAATGGAGTATAACAAAGAATTTCTCTGATCTCAAAAAATAAATAATAGCAGTTTTAAAAATCTTTGAATTTTTTAATTTTTATTTTTTTAAAATTTTTTTTCTTTATTTATTTTTACTTTTGGCAATTAAGCAATTAAGAGAGCGAACCAAATCTGAAACTTGTTTTGGCAAAAATCACATTTTTCATTTGCAGACTCACTTTTGATCTATTTTTAACCCATAAGATTTGTTCCAGTTTTCAGTTACGTTTTTTACCCTCTCTCTCTCTATCTATCTATCCATCTATCTATCTATCTATCTATCTATCAATCTATCTATCTATCTATTTATCTATTTATCTATCTCATTATTCTTCCTTTTCCATCTCCTCTGCTAAAAAAAAAATTCTTTAAAAAAAAAAAAAATATATATATATATATATATATATATATATATATATATATATATATATATATATATTATATATATATATATATATATATATATATATATATATATATATATATATATATATATATATATATATATATATATATATATATATAATATATATAGTCATGAAAATTAAGGCCAACGCAAAGATGAAGATATTTTATTTGGACGTTTCGAATCACAGGGATTCATTTTCAGCTAAAATGGAATTAAAAGCTCCCCCCCCCCCCCCACAAAAAAAAAAATTTGTGCACAAAATTAGAATATTGAAAAATTTTACAAAACAACAAAAAGTATTAAGTAAAAACACATCACAACTCATGAAAACACCTAACTGCAGAATAGACTGGAAATCACAAGAATCAAGTAACAGGAAAAATTTAAAATGTTGTTTGGTTGATGACAAAACAAAAAAAAAAAAAAAAAAAAAAAAAAAATAAATATAGAAAACACACCCACATGCATAAATAATTAGCAGAAATAAAAACTGAAAGATAAAATAATTAAAATTAGAAATGAATATAAAGAAACTCTCCCCGCCCCTTAATGGCAATGTCACGTCTTCTATTCTCAAAATTTTGTGACTATTTAATCTTTCCTGTAATGTGTTTTTGTTTCTGGTTATTTTCATGTTTCGTTTTATTTAGTTTTTTTATTTTTTTTTTATTTGTAGTTTTATTTTTAACTGCCTTTTTGTTTTTTATCCTTTAATATTTATTATTAACACGTATTTTATATATCATTATATTATTATATATATATATATATATATATATATATATATATATATATATATATATATATATTATATATATATATATTATATATATATATATATATATATATATATATATATCACTTTCCTTGCCTTATACAATGGAACTTAAATAAAACCAATAAAATAACAACGATAAAATTCAGAGGGGATAAAGAAGCTAGCAATGCGATATTCATAGATAAAATAAAAGAAATTGACTTCTCATTCATATACAACGATCAAGTAGACATAGACTCAAGATTCAGCACTTTTAGCAATCAACTATATAGATGTTATGATGAGACCTTCAAAATCAAAACCAAGCAGTTAGGCTGTAAAAGGGTTCAAAATCCATGGTTAACACTGGGATTATTAAATTCAATAAATCAAAAACACAAACTATACCGTAATTATAACGAGGAATCATCCCTCTTCAATTATATAACAATTATAGCAACCAATTAAAAGCACTATTAAAAAGGCGAAAAGAAAATATTACACTGACAAATTCTGAGAGGTAAACACCAATACAAAAGCAACGTGGAGCCTCATAAACAACCTTATAAATAAAAACAAAGAACATACCCACCAAATAAACCAATTATCAAAAATGGTGAAGTCTTAACAGACCGAAAATCGCAAATTCACTTAACATTGGAACCGAAATTTTAACAAACAGCTCAGCAGATCAAACAGACTTTGAATCATTTTTACCTCAGTGCAACTCGCATTTCACTTTCGAAAACATTACCCCATTAGATGTCCAAAATAAAATAGCAGGCCTAAAAAATAAAAAATGTGATATCTTGAGCGTCCCAAACCACAAATACAAACTCGTGGCAGACATCATTTCCATCCCACTAGCTCACTTATTCAATGCTTCAATCCTATTAGGTGTTTTCCCTCACCCTTAAAATCTCCCGCGTGACGCCTATATTTAAGAAAGCGATCCCTCCCTCCCTAAAACTATAACCCATATCCATTACCCACACGATTAGCAAAATTTTTGAAAAAATAATATTGAACAGCTGACTGAAATTCCATCAAATTCATTACTAGCGATTTCCAGTCGGCTTCAGAAAGGGCGTTCAACATCGGACGCGCTTATCTGTCTGACCGAAAAACTTTATAAAAATTAGAAAATAAAGACTCCTC
>SEYY01007724.1:2500-12500 GCA_009176605.1 Armadillidium nasatum
GCAGACAAAGTAAGTACTTTATTATTAACCTATGAATGAAGATGAAAGTTTTATTATTGTTTTAATAAAAGTTAATTATAATTATGAATGTTCTAAAATTTAGTATTTGTATTTCTCTTTGTTTATATATATATATATATATATATATATATATATATATATATATATATATATATATATATATATATATATATATATATATATATATATATATATATATATATATATATATATATATATATATATATATATATATATATATATATATATATATATATATATATATATATATATATATAATATATATATATATATATATATATATATATATATATATATATATATATATATATATATATATATATATATATATATATATATATATATATATATATATATATATTATGTCTCCTCTGGTGGGCAAAGGCCGGAGGCCTACCAAATTCCACCATAGTTGAGGAACATTCAGAATCTTGTCGCTAATGGCCAGGGTGACCCAATACACTGCGTTTAAAAGTGTGTAAGTCAAAGGAATTTAGGAAAACAGATAAAGGGAGGGTGTTCCAGACTTTACCAGTAGAGCATATGTAAAGAGTGAGCATAGCGGTTAAGTCTAGGGTCGGAGAGCTGGACAGAGAAAGTGCGTGTAGAAAGTCGTGTCGCACCAGTCCTTCTCAATGGAGGAGGTATGTGACATGAGAGTTCAGAAGAGCAATGTCCGTTGTAATAGCGATAGTATAGAGAGAGTGACGCAACAATTCGATGAGAAGAAAGAGATTGGAGAGAGTTAGTAAGAGCGGGAGAGTTGATAAGACGAAAAGCCCTAGACTCCACCTTTTCAAGAAGAGCTGTATTGAGTGGAACCACCACAGATGCATGACGCATATTCCATACAAGGGCGAACACACCTCTATACAGAGCAAGCAACTGGGGTGGCGTAAAAAAAACACGAAGGCGCCTCAGAACACCCAACCTCTTAGAAGTATGTTTGGAGAGAGAAGTAATTTGATCTTTCCAAGAAAGATCTCGAGAAAAAGAAACACCTAGAATTTTTAGAAACATATGAAGGTTTGAGTTGAGTGTTTTCGAAGAAGATGTCATAGTTGTATGGAAGATTGTGTCAAGTAGAAAGATGGAGAAATTGAGTTTTTGAGGCGTTGTAAAACGACCATGTTTTCTCTCCCACAATCTGAAATACGAGATAGATCAGATGGTTAGTTGCTCCAAGGCCATCCTTCTTGAATCTATCGACTGCTGTTCGTAGGGACGTCTTTCATATTGAAATTAGTAATAAAGGGTGGAGTCATCGGCATAGGAGTGTATAGGAGACGAAGTAATAGAGAGAAGGTCATTGATGAAAATTAGAAAAGAGTTGGGGAAAGGTCAGATCCTTGAGGAACACCACTATTTATAGATTTATTGGATGAACCGTGGACGTCTACAACAGCTGCTATAGAAAACCAGAAAGGAAATTAGAGAAGATCACAGAGAGAAGGATAGATTCCGAAAGAGTTAAGTTTGGAAATGAAAACTTTGTGTCAGACTCTATCGAAGACTTTCGATATGTGTAGCGCGACAGCGAAAGATTCACCGAAACCCCGGAGAGCGTAGGACCAAGAGTCAGAAAGTAGGTAAAGAAGATCACCAGTAGAACGTTCTTTACGAAAGCCATGTTGACGTTCAGAGATAAGATTAGAAGAATTGTTATGTTTCCAAACCTTCCTGTTAAGGGTAGATTCGAAAACTTTGGACAGAACAAAGGTTAAAGAAATTGGACGGCAGTTAAAGGGTTGAGAAAGGTCCCCCTTCTTCGGCACAGGCTGAATGAGCGCACGTTTCCAGCAAGAAGGGAAGGTCGAAGTAGAAAGGCAAAAGCGAAAATAAGTAAATAATATATATTATATATATATATATATATATATTATATATATATATATATATATATATATATATATATATATATATATATATATATATATATATATATATATATGATAAAATAATCAATTAGATTATTTCATTAATGTCACTCCGTTTACGAGTGAAAATGTATCCTGATGTAAGGATTTTTACAGAATCAATATAAGGAGTATTGTTGACTCTCTATATTGCGATGTTAGTTTATTAGTTATCTTTCGGAGGCAATATTCTTTTGGAGACTAGGGTTAGTCGCTTATATAAATATTGGGTTATATATATATTGGGTTCCAGGCTTATATTCAAATTAGTCCTATTTTGCAATTCCAGCATTCTAATTTCGTGCGCTCTTTCTTTTTCAAGAGCTTCTCTTTGACTCTCGAGAATTTTTTCAATAAGCTCAATTGCGTCTCTTCCTTTAATCCCTAAGTTACGGCATCGTTGGCACAGTGTTCCAATATCTATTAATTTATTACTAGGGAAAAATGTATATTCCTTGACAAATACTTCCTTGCTTCTGAAAGAGGTTATTTACCGGACAGGCAACCCAATTATGTCACAATGTTCATTCAAAATAATTTTGCAATAAGAGGAGATAATTTCAACGATAATGGAACAACTTTAATATGACTCTTACTCTTCTTCCACCTGATCCTTTGGGTTCATTCAGTTATTGGTCTTCAAAATTTCATAATTTGGTATTTCATCGGCAGACCCAAAATTATGTACGATGCTCATTAAAAATAATTTTGCAATAAAAGAAATCGAGCTTGGAAAAGTTGAATCTAATGCGTTCAACGGAAAATCAACTGTCGCAAAGAACAGAGAGCATAAATATGATTTGCCTGTAGCAAAGAAGAGTGATCACTCCTCATTACACTCCTCATGTAATGAGGAGAAAGCTGTTAAAAAGTCATGGCTATATTGTGAGAAAGCTTCCCAATCGTCTTCATCTCAGGATGAACGAAACTCTAAAGACCTTGATAAAAGACATGTGAAAATTCAGAGGAATAATTTTTCAAATGAACGAGAAATGTGGGATGAAAAGAAATTTAATGTTAATGTTAGTCCTAAATTCGGAGATAACCACATAAGCTCTTTTACGAAAGAAATTATAAAGGTTCAGATAGAAGAAGACAAGCATAAGACAAGTCAAAGTCAATCAATAACGCCCTCAAATGGAGTTAATGACTTAAAAATAAGTCGTGAATTAAGACCAGAAGAAGGGGGTCGACGCAAGATTTTAATGTTACATCAATTCCAAAGTCAATGTATCAAAACGAAGATACCGAAGTAAAATCGGAGAGTTATTTAATTCCTTCTAGTTCACCCTCATCTCCATCAAGTTTCTCATCAAATCCACCTTCGAATCATTCTAGTGGTAACAAAGAGAATGCGATTAAAAGAGAAGAAGAGAAGAAAGAGGAGACTTCATATAAGAGAGAAACAGAAGGCCGATTGCAATGACGATAAAAAGTCAGAGAAACCTTTAGTCGCATTATATGTGAAAAATACAGTTGATGAACTATATTGTGAAGAGGAATTATTAGGGAATTATTATTTCCCATACTGAAGCTATCTATTTTTAAGTAGACTAATAAGAATTTTTTTTTATTTTATCAAATATTTATATCACCCCTAGACATTTTTAAGAGATTATTAAGAATTCCGGGCTGTCATAACAGACGTCCTGTCTTACTTGTGACATATATATATATATATATATATATATATATATATATATATATATATATATATTATATATATATATATATATATATATATATATATATATATATATATATAACGTAATTTATTAGACTCTCATGTCCAGACATTTGTCTGTCCCTAATATGTAATTTTCATTTCCAATTTCGGGACAAATTCTGCGGCCTTCTAAGACTTTATTTGTCCAGTCTTATATTAAAAAGGTACATCGATTATACTCGTAAAATACATTTCACGTTCATCTCAGGTCGGAGGTACGAGGTTTTAGCTTCCAGTTGAAAAATGCTCCTGCTATTAATGAATTTTAAAATGTATAAAGAAGACAATTAGAAATATATATATATATATATATATATATATATATATATATATATATATATATATATATATATATATATATATATATATATATATATATATATATATATATATATATATATATATATATATATATATATATATATATATATATATATATATATATATATATATATATATATATATATATATATATATATATATATATATATATATATATATATATATATATATATATATATATATATATATATATATATATATATACATATATATATATATATATATAATGTTGGAACAGAAGAAATGTCTGATTTTACAAAGTAGAAATGTAAATGAAATAAATTGAATTTTTCAACATTTACTTCATTAAAATATGCTTCATTAGCTTCAAACTCCTTTTTCTCAGCGAAGTGTCAAAAAAAATGCCATTTCTCGAAATTTCTTTAGCATTTCATCGTTCAGTCACCATAAGATCTCATTTTTGCATAGGAAGTTTTGGGCATTGTCCCGCAGGTTTATTTTCCTTTAACCATTGTCCAGACCTCTTATACAGTGTATAGTATTGTTATGTTGAAACCATTTTTCGTCACAAGTGATCACTCGGTGCAAAAATGGATCACTTCTGTTTCGATTAAGTAGTGATGTCGAAATACGTGTGTGCTGCAATTTGTGATTTTTCTATCAACTCGTATGGTATAAATATGTTCATCTTCTTCACTTTCCTAATGACATCTAAATGAAGGGAAACATTCACATGAGAAAAATTCAAATCTGATGCAAAATTTCGAACTGTTGATCGAGTGGTTTCTTTCACTATTACCCTTTGTTCCTCCATATTGATGAAATAGATTGGCTTTCGTAGAGGTTCATCTTCAAGGCTTTCCATACCAGAATGGAATTTCAAGAACCATTCCCAAATACCAAAATAATGTTTTTTTTTGTGCTTGATATGTATTATGACTCAATTTAATTAAATTCGTATTAAAAAACAATTTATAAAACAGAGAAAGGGTCAAAATTCAGCTTGGATGCTAAAACAAACAAATTTTGCCATAACTCGCAAAAGACAGACTTATTCAAGATCTAACCTGAATCTGAATCTGATATTTCATCTGTTTCAAGCTCATAAAAGTCTCAAGTGTGAAACTCACAAGTGCCTATATATATATATATATATATATATATATATATATATATATATATATATATATATATATATATATATATATATATATATATATATATATATATATATATATATATATATAATATATATATATATATATATATATATATATATATATATATATATATATATTATATATATATATATATATATATATATATATATATATATATATATATATATATATATATATATATATATATATATATATATATATATATATATATATATATATATATATATATATATATATATATATATATATATATATATATATATATATATATATATATATATATATATATATATATATATATATATATATATATATATATATATATATATATATATATATATATATATATATATATATATATATATATATATATATATATATATATATATATATAAAAGTAGCACTGCAAAAAATATATTTAAAACCTTTTTTCATGTTTGAAAAGTAACTCCGCAAAGTTATCTAAATTACCATCCTAAAAATCTTTTTGCAAACATGGAAGTTGTCTCCAAAAATATGAATGAATAAAAAAAAAAAACATTTATTTCAATTTCAAAATTAAACTGTCAAAAAGTGTGATTAGATTTTTTGATATGAATGATAAGTAATTGTCCATTTTCTTCGTTGATATTTAAAGCAATTGACTACTCTTTTAATATATATATATATATAATTTTTTATGGCACCCCACTTGCTTGCTCTTTATAGGGGTGTTGTTCGCCCCTGTATGAAGTATGCTTCTGAGGTGGTTCCATTCATACAGTTCCCCTCGAAAAGGTGAAGTCTAGGGCTTTTCGTATTTTTAAGCCTTCCCTCTACCTAACTCTCTGCAATCTCTTTCTACTGGTATAACTATTATGTCATTTTCTTTTTGCTTAGTTATTACAACGGACACTACTCTTCAGAACTCTCCTCCCGTCGTATACCTCCACTATTCTGCACAGTCTCAATTTTTCTCTGTTCAACTCACCGGTTCCAGACCTAACCACTATGCTCAATTTTGCGTACTCTACGGGTAAAGTCTGGAACAAACTCTCCATATGTTTTTTTACTGCTTCCTTTGACTTGCATAACTTCAAACACCGTGTATCGGGACATGTCAACCTTTAATCTGCTAGGGTTCTGACATTTCCCAAACTATGGTGGATATGGGTAAGGCATTTGACCTATTGACCAACCAAAGTTGAAAAACAAAGGAACAATAGGTTCGAGGATAGCTCAGAGGTAGAGCGTCGACGTTTTGTTGTTCTCAAACGCAACATAATCTGGTTCGACCCCGGAGGAGGAAATCTTTCTTAATCTTTTGTTATTGATTTTTTGGTTTCAGCTATATATATATATATATATATATATATATATATATATATATATATATATATATATATATATATATATATATATATATATATATATATATATATATATATATTTATATAAAACTTTTTTTTTTTTTTTTTTTTTATATATAAGTTATTTAAGTTATTTAACCGCTTAGAGAGCTATCTATTATTTATATTTAAATAAACATTTAAACTAACATTCATCATAAATTCTTTTGCCAGTTCATAATAATCATAAAAAATAACAGGACCAAACCCAGCACAATATTTGACAAAGATTATTTCAGAATCTTTAGTTTGACATCTATTGTTGTGTTATATAAATACTGTATATCAAGATATGAATTTTATCTGTTCTCATTTTTGCAAATACACTTCAAATAGCAAATAACATTCTTTCCTAGATTTAAACAAACTTAGTGTCTAAAATATATCATATTAAAATGGCATATTCATAGACACCTACTATGTTTTATGCTAAATTAGAATATATATATATATATATATATATATATATATATATATATATATATATATATATATATATATATATATATATATATATATATATATATTCCTCGCCCAAGAAGGCCTCAGCCTGTCAGTAGGATGAGTATTCGTCTCCACTTCAGTATGTCCTGTGCCTACGAGTTATCGAGGCTGATTCCAGAGTTTCACTAACAAATTCAATTTCAGGCTTGCTAAGCCTGTCCTGCCCTAGAGACTGCAACGTCCAGTATCTAGCATAAAATCAAGGTCCATCATAATGCATAATATGTTCATTATCTCATAAATATCTGTACATATACACACATTGTTCATTATTATGCAAACACAATACAAAATTCGAACCATCAATATTCTGGACAACATGCCGATACTTAACCACCAGATCACTGCAAATCCCATATATATATATATATATATATATATATATATATATATATATATATATATATATATATATATATATATATATATATATATATATATATATATATATATATATATGTGTATGTGTGTGTGTGTGTGTGTGTGTGTGTGTGTGTGTGTGTGCGCGTGTGTGTGTGTGTAACCTTTTAACTGGTGAGTGATTTTCAAAAAAACGATTTTTTTCCTTTTTTTCAAAGATCAAAGAAGTTAACTGTATAACCCAAAAAAGGTCAGTTTAAAAGGTACAATTTGGAGAGAAAATCTACGGACAATGATTGATGCATTTCATTATAATAATTGTATTATTTAATAGACGAATAAGTGTTGCTGAACAAAGAATAGGAAAACGTATCACGTAAAGTTTCGTGCTCTGGTATCGATCTGTAATTTATGTTTATTGATAAAATGAAATAGTGCGAATAAGTATTCATTGATTTATTTACATATTTATATATTTGTGTGCTTTTTTTATTTATCAATAAATCGTTACTCATTTATTTATAAAGTATTTACGTTTTTCCCATGAATATTTTACCTAAGTTCTTATAAATAAATAAATAAATAAATATTATTATTATTAGTATTATTATTATTATTGTTATTATTATTATTATTATTATTATTATTATTATTATTATTATTATTATTATTATTATTATTATTATTATTATTATTATTATTATTATTATTATTATTATTATTATTATTATTATTATTATTGTTATTATTATTATTATTATTATTATTATTTCTATTTTTACAAGACTTCCAAGGAATTGAAAACATCACTTATAAAAAGAAGTCATGTCAACAGGAATAACAGAGTTCATAGAGAGCTTTCTTCTACAAGATATATATATATATATATATATATATATATATATATATATATATATATATATATATATATATATATATATATATATATATATATATATATATATATATTATTATTATATATATATATTATTATTTTTTTATTTTTTTTTTTTTTTTTTTATATATATATATATATATATATATATATATATATATATATATATATATATATATATATATATATATATATATATATATATATATATATATATATATATATATATATATATATATATATATATATATATAATATATATATATAAAGTTTTAGTTCCTGCAATTAGTTTTTTATAGAATTTTAAACTCTAATATTAACACAAATTGCTTATATGATAATGAAATGTAACCCTAGTTTCAAATATATATATATATATATTATATATATATATATATATATATATATATATATATATATATATATATATATATATATATATATATATATATATATATATATATATATATATATATATTATGATTATATAAATTTAATGCTATGTCAGTTCACCAGCTGAATCATGAGAACTAGATGAAAGCCATTGCCGATATAAAATGATGATTTTAGAGAAAAGAGAAAAAGAAAGAATGCGTTTTATTTTTTAGTTAGGTAAATCGAAGAATTTTTGATAGTCTGTAGAGTTATTAGATACCTTAAAGTAGACAGAACAAATGAATTAAGCTTTAAGTCATAAAGTAGAGAATTTAGAAGACTCCAAATTAGAAACACGAGAACAGACAACATCGTTGTTCACATGTTCTCAACATCCTCCTTTGACTGACAATTGAGGATAGAGACAGTAGGAGAAAATAAAGTACGTTTTGATGTCAGAGCACTCTGACACCTGAATTTCAGTTAAGAACAAAACATGAGGCGTAGAAGAAGAGAGATGGTTTTCGACAAAGTCTAATGTTACAGAAATTAATGAAAAAAGAAGAGAGTGCACCTGGCAAGTCGGCATGAAGGCCTTGGAGGCACCAACCCCTTGACCGTAGGTCACCTACTCCCAAGTGTTGATGGGGAAGGGGTAGATAAGTGGCTATATTTGGAAGTCGCCCCTCCAAGCTTCTCCGAGGAAGCTTTATATTTCGCTATTTTGAATTATTTTAATAGGAAATGTATGTGTAAGCACTAGTAAATTTGTTTGGTACATTTTATAAAGGGGAATATGCTGTGAGAAAAGAGGCATTCCAATATGAGTCAAGGGAACACTAGAAACCTTCTGAGAAGATGAAACGTGAAAAGGAAAGAACCAATATATATATATATATATATATATATATATATATATATATATATATATATATATATATATATATATATATATCCTCCGACCACACTCATCAGCAGTGATGAAAAAGTATACAAAATTATTCCACGATTTATTTTACTGGCAATTACAGAATGACATAAATACCTGCGGTTTACGAGGATAGAGCCTTGACCTGTTAACCCTATATCCGTGTGTGGTGGGAGGATTCCTCCGGGACTCTCTATCTAGACGATACGTCAGAGGCAGTTCTGGTGGATTCCTTTTTGTACCATCGGTGGTGTAGTGGTTGACACAATGGCATACCATCTCATAGGCCGGGGTTCGAGTCCTCATCAGCATTGATGAAAGTATATATATATATTATATATATATATATATATATATATATATATATATATATATATATATA
>SEYY01007724.1:15000-20000 GCA_009176605.1 Armadillidium nasatum
ATATATATATATATATATATATATATATAATATATATATATATATATATATATATATATATAATATATATATATATATATATATATATATAAATATATATATACTTTATCGCCATTCTCTTGTAGGCGCAGGAGCTCGTCAGCTGTTTCGGAAGAAATACCTCTTCCATTGCCAATCATCATAAGCTCATTTCTCTTCTATCTCGACCATGGTACTTCCCCTTCTTCCCACCGCTCTCTCAATACCATCCCTCCATCTAATTTCTGGCTTTCCCATCTCCTTCCTCCTAACTGTGTCCATTCATTATTTTTTCCTGAGTATATGTCGAGCTGTCTACTGTCTACCCTCCACAAACTCTCTTCACCCTCAGCTCTGACCTCACCTCATCATTCCTCACTCTGTTCAGTCTCCTTATTTCCATTGTCTGTTTCAACTCTTTAATTTCATATACTCGTATTTTTCTCTTCGCCTTGGTGTTAAGTGCCCAGATTACAGTTCCACGGACATATTTTTGACTCATTAGACACTTTGAGATTGAGATTTTCAAACTGATCCATTTGTTTCAGTACTCTCTTCTCTTCTTAAATGTATCTCTTCTCACTCCCTGATCACCAGCATAACCTCCGATTTATCCTCATTTCTTATGAAGTCAGCACCTCACCACACACCAATAAACCTCTGCATGGTCTCTTCAGTCTCTGACATCAACGCAAGATCGTCTGCATATCTGAAGATTTCGCCATTCAAACTCTCCCTCACCAGCCTACCACGTTATTCCATAAAAAATATGACCAATATTGGTGACATCTCTTCCCTGTTTCACTCCGTCATGACTTCAAACCAGTTACTACCGTCCATCTTTATTTTCCCTCTACACAAACTACTGACATAAGGGCTCCTTATCCCATTATCAGTTCCCTCTTTTCTAGAATATCCCATAAAATTCTCTTCAGCACACGGTCAAACTCCTTCTCCTAATCAACAAAGCCTAAATACGCTCTCTTTTTAAATTAATAGTTCTATTCATATATATATAGTAGTATATACCCCGAGATCGACTGCAATTAGGCCTAACGTGAATTTAACGGAATTAGAACGGCATTTGGGTAAGCTGTACGCGCTACAGCTTACCCATACTCTTTCCTGAAGCTTTTTGAACGGAATTAGAAAGGAATCCGCCCTCAAGCTCTTTCCTGAGGCTTTTTGAACGGAATTAGAAACGAGTTCACCCTCAAGCTCTTTACTGAGCCCTTTTTGACGGGTTTTAGAACGAAATTCCTCAAAAACGATTCGATTCGAGCCAGGGTCACTGCAACATCCGGATCGGTGGGGACCCCTTCGCTGTGGGGGCGCGGGGCGCGGCGCGGCTGACGCGGAATAATTGCAAAGGCATGACGCATGTCGCCCTATTCGGCGTGCGAACTCATACACAAACATCCACCTCGTTGTTGCCATGGATCGTCTTGGATTTTCTGAAAACATGGTCTCCATCTCCGTAGATTTTCCCTCATATACTCTTTACATCGATTTTCGTCAAGCAACCAATCTTCAAATTTTGACGAAAGTAGATTCGAACGACCAACCTCAGGAACGGATTTCCATGACGTTGCCCACTAGACCAAGAGATCTTTTCAATATAAGAACAAAAATGTCCTTTTAAGTTATGTACATCAATTTTACAAATTTCAAAATTTACATTTTATCAACATTTATTTATTCCGTTTTATTCCACTTTACATTCTCTGCATTTACATTTTATTTCACTATACGTATATTTTTATACCATATTATTTAATATATTCTAAACTAAGATCCGTTTTCTTTACAAAGCTGTAACTAAAATAATTTGTTATTTTCCTTTTCTATTCATATTTTCTTAATTTTTTAAATGTAATACATTAAAATATATTCATGCATGTACAATCGTCAACAGAAGTTCGTTCCTATTAGGCTGGAAATAAATATTTATATAAAATGGAGATCATTTCATAAAAGCTCTATTTTGAATAAAAAGAAAATAAAAACATTGAGCGGGGCTTAATTGAACTGTGATTGGCTGAACCTAAATGATCTCCATTTTTTACAAATATTTATTTCCAGCTTAATAGGAACGAACTTCTGTTGACGACTGTACTTACAATGCCAAAACATCAGGCACACAAACTCAATTAAATATATATATATATTATATATATATATATATATATATATATATATATATATATATATATATATATATTATATATATATATATATATATATATATATATTATATATATATATATATATATATATATATTATATATATATATATATATATATATATATATATATATATATATATATATATAATATATATATATATATATATATATATATATATATATATATATATATATATATATATATATAATATATATATATATATATATATATATATATATATATATATATATATATATATATATATATATATATATATATATATATATATATATATATATATATATATATATATATATATATAATATATATATATATATATATATATATATATATATATAATATATATAATTATATATATATATATATATATATGAACTCACACTCACATACATATTTCTCAGATACATATACAATCACGTACACAGACACATACACTCAAATACATACATATACACATACATTCACTCACACTCATGTACAGTTACCCAGATACATATATATAATTATACATTCACTCAATCATTCACACACACACACACACATACACACACACACACACAAACATATATCCAGCCACTCAATATATTTTTCAGGTTGCCAACCTTAGTCATTTTTCTTAACAACCTTTTCTACCTTTTCCCGATCCTTACATTTTTCTATTTTAAGATCACCATACCTTTCCTTTTGTATCCAAACCATCATCTTCGCGTATACAAGCCTTTTCAGTTTTAAAATCCCTATACCTTCACTTTTGATCTTCTCAGCCTTTGTATTTTCACATATCTAGAACCTCAGTTACTTCATGAGCTATCTCTTTTCTCCGTTTTAAGTTTCAGTCCTTCACTTTTCATTCATTCATGATTTACAATCATTCATTAAAAACATCTGCTAACTTATCTGAAACTATTTTTCAGTAATGTAGTTTCATTCTATGACATCATAATCGTAACAGCTACTTAATTTCATAATAAAAATATATTATAAACATGTGATAGTATGTTTCATACATGGGCGTTGATTAAAGAAGTTAATATAACAACTCATTGCTTCTTCAACTAAGTAACTCACTGTTTAAACAACAATTCATCTGCAATCTTTTTTCTTTTAATGTTTCATTTGAAAATTTATTGATTTTCATTTTCATTTTATAAGTTTTAAATTTTTTACTGTAAGTATTTTGCTCATTTCAAGTTTTTGTTTTTAATTTTTATATTTTTTTATATTTTCTTCTAGTAAAGTACGTAATACGTATAAGGACTCAGTCATGGTCACATACATTTACTCACTCACATTCGCATACACAGCAATTGTAACCAACTAAGACCAGTTAGTTTGAAATTTTAACATTGCACACACTGTTATACCTGACATATCAAAGCAAAATTCATGTACATTACTTCTAACAAACGCATCACACTCATTTAAATCTATTAACCACCCCTTTAAATATATTTGCTCCCCAAAATATCTCCCTAACACAAACTGAAAGTCTTTATTTACACTGTATTCATGCTCTCTCACTGCATTCAGGCATTTCCACAACAGTTATCATAGGCACTGTGTTGGTTTCTGCTCTAAGTCTCGCAGCATGAGTCATAAATCTAAACATTAAACTATCTTTCATCACTAATGCATGAACAAAAGCATGTTAGTATATATCTGACATACAAATTACAGAACTTAACACTCATTGTTTAACCAAAATTATTCAGTATATAATTTGAATCTCCATGGTTACCCATATAATATATAATCAATTGATCCTTCATATACATTTCTAACCCTAAGTTCCACATCATTTACTTTAAAACTCAATATACAATCTAACTTTTTAACACTTATGCATAATCAAAGACATCTCTCTGGCACACATTTCATTCCCTGTACCCTTCTACCTAAATCTTAATCTCCTTATATAGTCTTGCTTTTAAAACTTCGACATAACCAAACACATGTTATCCAGCCTCCAGCATACAATTTATAAGAAATTACATGCATTTATTATCTAATTCTTTCAATGTATATCTTAATTCATCATAGTACGCTAAACTTTTTATCAATAAAGCATGATCAAAGACACACAGTCATCTCTTTATTTTATATTTTATTGTACTTACATATATTTTCACCCTAAGCCTCATCAACATATAACTTAAATCCCTGTATTTAGAATGCCTTTTGTATTTATTGTATGAACAAAGTAATGCTAGTATCTATCTGGTACGCAAGTCATAGGCCTTTCATTCACTATTCGCCTGAAAACTATTCAACATTTAATTTGATTTTCCACGGATAACTCAACTTTATCATTAAGATATGAACAAAGACATGGTATCTTCTATCTAGCATACAAATTGCACTACTTTATATTAACATTCAATTAAACTCATAACCATTTAGCTTATTTCTTCATATAGTATAGTATAGTATAGTATAGTATAGTATAGTATAGTATAGAGAGAGTGACGCAACCATTTGACGGGCAGAAAGAGACTGGAGAGAATTAGTGAGAGCAGGAAAGTTGATGAGACGAAAAGCCCTAGATTCAACCTTCTCTAGGAGAGCTGTATGAGTGGAACCACCCCAGATGTGTGACGCATACTCCATACAGGGGCGAACAATACCCCGATCCAGTGCAAGCAACTGAGGTGGATTGAAGAAATACTGAAGGCGCCTCAGAACACCCAACCTCTTAGAAGCTTGTTTAGAAAGAGAGGTAATGTGATCTTTCCAAGAAAGATCACGAGAAAAAGAAACACCAGTAATATTACGAA
>SEYY01007725.1:0-19217 GCA_009176605.1 Armadillidium nasatum
TATATATATATAATATATATATATATATATATAATATATATATATATATATATATATATATATATATATATATATATAGGGGAGGACGTAGCGCCGTCCGAAGCGATGAAAGTACCCCCCATTGGGCTTAACCGCGGAGTGATAGGGTGGGCTAGACCAACCCGTTTCACTCCGTTGCCCTTTGGTTCGTTTCCTTTTCGCGTTTCACCTTTTCAGAGGGTCTCTAGTGTACCCTCGTCCGACATGGGAGTGTCTATGCTCCCACTTCTTCTCCCAACTCCCTTCTCATCTTCCTACAAATTTACAAGCGCTTTCTCCTACATTACCTTTAAAATAGAAACAAAAATGGCGAAATATATAACTGCCTCGGAGATGCTACGAGGGGCGGCATCCAAAGAATGCCCCTCATCCACTCCTTCACCCATCACCACTTGGGTTGGTGGCCTCCGGTGATGGGGTTGGTGCCACCAAGAACTCTACGCCGACTTGCCCTGATGCACGATCTTCCTTTTTCATTAACTTCTGCAACATTCGTGGTCTCTTTACTAATTTTCACTTTGTCGAACACCACCTCTCTTCTTCTAGACCTCATCTCTTATTCTTAACCGTAACTCAAGTGTCCGAGTGCTTTGATAGCAAGCCTTACTCTGTTTCCTCCTACTGTCTCTATCCTCAATTTTCAGCCAAAGGCGGATGTTGCGCATATGTGCGCAACGATGTTGTTTGTTCTCGTGTCTCTAATTTGTAGTCTTCTGAATTCTCTACTCTATGGCTTAAACTTTCTTGCAACTCTACAACTAAATTTATATGCTCTGTCTACTTATCTCCTAATTCTACAGACTATCCAAAATTCTTCGACTATTTTAACTCCAAAATAGAACACATTCTTTCTTTTTCTCCTTTCTCCGAAATCATCATATTAAGTGATTTCAATGTTCACCACCGCCAATGGCTTTCATCTAGTTCTCACGATCCAGCTGGTGAACTAGCCTTCCAATTTTCTATCCAGAACAACCTTGAGCAGTTGGTCCATCTCCCTACCCGTATCACTGATCCCTTGGTGATGAACCCAACATACTTGATCTTTTCCAGACTTCTTATGCTTCTCCTTACACTGTTAAACTCTTTCCTCCTCTGGGTTCATCCGATGACCTTCATATCTCTGTATCTTATCCTGTCTTTTTAAGTCTTCAGCAAGAACGGCCCCCGCCTTCGGCGAGGAGACGTTTCTGGCATTTCGGTGCCACTAACTGGTCTGACTTGCGGTTATACTTCTCTGATTTTCCATGGAATGATTACTGTTTCTGTGGAGGGGTGACTCTGAGTGTGCAGAGCGCATAACCGAGGTGATTCTCTCTGGCATGGAGGCGTACATTCCATATTCTTTCCCTTCAACTAAACCTAACAAACCTTGGTTTAACTCTGCTTGTTCTCGTGCTATCCGCCACAGAGATGCTGCCTTCTGGAATTACCGTCGTCTTTTCAAACTTCAGAAACTCATGCAACTTATATTTCATCCCGGAATCGTGCAAAATCTATTCTCCGTGATACTAAAAACTAAAAACCCTTTCTCCGCTTAAAATGGAACAATCTTTCTGGTTCTACTTTCTCACGCCATTTCTGGCATTTTGCAAAAAATATCAACTCTAACTTTGCCTCCTCTAGTATCTTCTGACGGTACAACTGCCGTTTTGCCTTCCTCTAAAGCTGAACTCTTCGCTCAAACTTTTGCTTCCAATTCAACCTTAGACAATTCCGGAGCTGTTCCTTTTCCTTCAACCCCCTCCAACTCATTTATGCCTAAAATTATAATTTCTTCTAAATACGTCACTTCTGCTCTCTCTGAGCTTAACACTAAGAAGGCGTACGGTCCTGACGGTATCCTCCTGTGGTTCTCAAAACTTGTGCTTCCGAGCTTGCACCCTGCCTTGGTAAACTTTTTCGTCTATGTCTTTCTACTTCAAACTTCCCTTCTTGCTGGAAACGTGCGCTCATTCAGCCTGTGCCGAAGAAGGGGGACCCCTCTCAATCCTATAACTATCGTCCCATTTCCTTAACCTCCGTTCTTTCTAAAGTTTTCGAATCTATCCTTAACAGGAAGATTTGGAAACATCTCAATTCTTCTAATCTTATCTCTGATCGCCAGTATGGCTTTCGTAAGAAACGCTCTACTGGTGATCTCCTTTCCCTTCTATCTGACTCTTGGTCCTCCGCTCTTCGGCATTTCGGTGAATCTTTTGCTGTCGCGCTGGACATATCGAAAGCTTTCGATAGAGTCTGGCACAAAGCTTTGATTTCCAAACTTCCCTCTTTCGGTATCAATCCTTCTCTCTGTGATCTTCTCTCTAATTTCCTTTCTGGTCGTTCTATAGCAGCTGTTGTAGACGGCCACCTTTCATCCTTTAAATCTATTAACAGTGGTGTTCCTCAGGGTTCTGTCCTATCACCTACACTTTTTCTACTTTTCATTAATGACCTTCTCTCTTTTACTTCATCATCCTATCCACTCCTATGCTGATGACTCCACCTTTCATTACTCTTTTCAATTTGAAAGATGCCCCTCTCAACAACAGTTACTAGATGCAAGGAGGGTTGCCTTGGAGCAGCTGACCTCTGATCTATCTCGTATTTCTAATTGGGGCAGAGAAACATGGTTGTTTTCAATGCCACCAAAACTCAATTCCTCCATCTCACTACTCAACACAATCTTCCACACAACTATGATATCTTCTTCGAAAACACTCAACTCAGACCTTCATCTGTTCTTAATATTCTCGGTGTTTCCTTTTCTCGTGATCTTTCTTGGAAAGATCACATTACCTCTCTTTCTAAACAAGCTTCTAAGAGGTTAAGTGTTCTGAGGCGCCTTCAGTATTTCTTCACTCCACCCCAGTTGCTTTCTCTATATAGGGGTGTTGTTCGTCCCTGTATGGAGTATGCTTCGCGCATCTGGGGTGGTTCCACACATACAGCTCTCCTAGAGAAGGTGGAGTCTAGGGCATTTCGCCTCATCAACTCTCCTGCTCTTACTAACTCTCTTTAATCTCTTTCTGCCCGTCAAATTGTTGCGTCACTCTCTCTATACTATTGCTATTACAATGGACACTGCTCTTCTGAACTCTCTCATCGCATATCTCCTCCACTGAGAAGGGCTCGTGCGACTCGACTTTCTACACAGTCTCATCCTTTCTCTGTCCATCTCTCTGACCCCAGACTCAACCGCTATGCTCTGTCCTACATGTACTCTACTGGTAAAGTTTGGGACACACTCCCTTCTTCTATTTTTCCAACTTCCTATGACTTACACACCTTCAAACGTCGTGTATCAGGTCACGTCGGCCTTTAATTTGACCATTCTTCCGTTTTTCCCTTTAACTCTGGTGATATAAAAAAAAAAAAAAAAAAAATATATATATATATATATATATATATATATATATATATATATATATATATATATATATATATATATATATATATATATATATATATATATATATATATATATATATATATATATATATATATATTATATATACCTTAGTGTTCAAATGCCAGAGGCCTCCTGAAATTTCAACCAGAGTTAGGGAAAAACCGGAAATCTGTCAAGTTAAAGGCCATCATGTCCGGACACAAGGCGTTTGAAAGTGTATAATTCAAAGTACGTTGGAAAAATAGAAATGGAGAATATGTTCCAGTAGAGTACATATTAGATTGAGCATAGCGGGTAAGCCTGAGGTCAGAGAGTTTAATAAAAAAAAGTTGAGACTTTAAAACTTGGAGGTATGCAACAAGAGAGTTCAGGAGAGCAGTGTCCATTGCAAATGCGATAGAATAGAGAGTGTGACCTAATAATTCGATGGCCAGAAAGAGACTTTAGAATTCTTAAGGAGAGCTATAAGTCTCTGGCTGAACAACACCCCTATAAAGAGTAAGAAAATGGGAAGGAGTGAAGAAATTTTGAAGGCCTTCAATTTCTTTAAAACTTGTTTTAAAAGAGAAGTCTTCATCTTGGTGTTTCTTTTTAATCTTTCTTTCACATTACTCTCTTTCTAAACAAGCTTCTAAGAGGTTAGGTGTTCTGAGGCGCCTTCAGTATTTCTTCACTCCACTCCCAGTTGCTTGCTCTGTATAGGGGTGTTGTTCGCCCCTGTATGGAGTATGCGTCACACATCTGGGGTGGTTCCACTCACACAGCTCTCCTGGAAAAGGTGGAGTCTAGGGCTTTTCGTCTTATCAACTCTCCTGCTCTCACTGATTCTCTCCAATCTCTTTCTGCCCTTCGAATTGTTGCTTCACTCTCTCTATACTATCGCTATTACAATGGACACTGCTCTTCTGAACTCTCTCATCGCATACCTCCTCCACTGAGAAGGGCTCGTGCGACTCGACTTTCTACACAGTCTCATCCTTTCTCTGTCCAACTCTCTGACCCCAGACTTAACCACTATGCTCTGTCTTACATGTACTCTACTGGTAAAGTCTAGAACACACTCCCTTCTTCTATTTTTCCAATTTCTATGACTTACACACTTTCAAATGTCGTGTATCGGGTCACGTCAGCCTTTAATATGACCAGGCTTCCGTTTTTCCCACTAACTCTGGTGGAACTTTGTAGGCCTCTGGCCCCCTTTGCCCATATATATATATATATATATATATATATATATATATATATATATATATATATATATATATATATATATTATATATATATATATATATATATATATATATATATATATATATATATATATATATATATATATATATATATATATATATATATATATATATATATATATATATATATATATATATATATATATATATATATATATATATATATATATATATATATATATATATATATATATATATATATATATATATATATAATATATATATATATATATATATATATATATATATATATATATATATATATATATATATATATATATATATATATATATATGGGGTACGCCTCACACATCTGGGTATTTCCTCACAAACAACTCCCATTGAAAATGTGTAGTCTAGGAATTTTTGTCTTATCAACTCTTGCGCTATAACTAATTCGCGCCTGTCTCTTTCTGCTCTTCGAATTGCGGAGTCACTCTCTCTCTCTATACTATCGCTATTAAAATGGAATGCACACTTCTCTTCTGAACTTTCCTGTCGCATACCTCTTCCATTAATAAGAGTTCATGCGTCACCCCTTTCTACAGAGTTTCATCCTTTCTCGGTCCAAATCTCTGACCTCAAACTTTATAGCTTTTCTCAGTCTAAAATGTACTATACCAGTAAAGTTTGGTCATGTTCCCTTTATCTGTTTTTCCAACTTCCTTTCACTTGTGCACCTTCAAACTTTGTGTATAGGAGACCTGTCGTCATTTAACTAGACCAGATTTCTGGTATTTTCCCAATTCTAATGGAATTAGTAGGTCTATGACCTTTACACACCATTACATATAATATACTATTATATATATATATATATATATATATATATATATATATATATATATATATATATATATATATATATATATATATATATTATATATATATCCTCTGGTGGGTAAAGGCCAGAAGCCTTCCATTATTCACCAGAGTTTGTGAATTGTCAGAATTCTTGTCGTTAAAGGCCAACATGTCCCGATACAAGGCTTAATAATGTTCAAGTTCCAGATTAACCAGTAGAGTACATGTAAGACTGAGCATAGTGGTTAAGACTGGGGTCGGAGAGTTGGACAAGAAAAGAAAGGTAGAAAGGCATAACATTCGAGCCATTCTTAATAAAGAAGGTATGCTATGTGAGAGTTCAGAAGAGCAATGACCGTTGTAAAAGCGATAGTATAGAAAGAGTTACGCAACAATTTGACGTGAAGAAATATTGGAGAGAATTTGCGAGAGCGGGATAGATGAAGAGATGAAAAGCCCTAGACTCCATTTTCTCAAGGAGAGCTGTATGTGTGGAACCATCCCAGATGTGTGAAACATACTCCATACAGGGACGAACAACACCCATATAAAGAGCAAGCAACTGTGGTAGGCTCAGAACACCAAACCTCTTACAAACTTTTTTAGAAAGAGAGGTAATGTGATCTTTCCAAGAAAGATCACGAGAAAAAGATATACCGAGAATATTGAGATCAGATGAAAGTTTAAATTGTGTGTTTTCGAAGATGTCATAGTTGAGTGAAAATTATGTAGAGTAGAAAGATAGAAAATATGAGTTTTTGAGGCATTGAAAACGACCATGTTTTTTTCTACCCCAATTTGAAATACGAGAAATATCAGAAGTCAATTACTCGAAGAATATACTTCTTGCATCAATTAACTGCTGTTGAGAGGGACGTCTTTCAAACTGAAAGGAAAAGTGAATGGTGGAGTCATCAGCATAAGAATGAATTGGTAATGAATTAATAGAGAGAAGGTCATTAATGAAAAGTAGGAAAAGAGTTGAAGATAAGACAGATCCTTGACGAACATCACTTTTTATAGATTTAAAAGAAGAACGGTGGCCGTCTACAACAGCAGCTATAGAAAGACCGGAAAAAAATCAGAGATAAGGTCACAGATAGAAGGATAGATTCCGAAAGAGGGAAGTTTGGAAATCAAAGCTTTGTTCCAGACTCTATCGTAAGTTTTCGTTATGCATAGCGCCCGAGCGAAATATTCACTGGAACAACGAAGAGCGGAGGACCAAGAGTCAGAAAGAAGGGAAGGAAGATAACCAGTAGAGCGTTTCTTACGAAAGCTATACTGGCGATCAGAGATAAGATTACAAGAATTGAGATGTTTCCAAATCTTCCTGTTTAGGATAGATTCGAAAACTTTAGAGAGAACAAAGATTAGAGAAATAGGACAATAATTATAGGGTTCTTCGGCACTGGCTGAATAAGCGCACGTTTCCAGAAAGATGCGAATCTCGACGTGGAAAGAGAGAGACGAAATAGTTTACCAAGGCAGGGCACTAGCTCGGAAGTACAAATTTTGAGAACCACAGGATTGATACCATCAGGGCCATACGCTTTCTTAGTACTATGCTCAAAGAGAGCATAAATGACATCTTTAGAGAAAATTACAATATTAGGCATAAATAAGTTGGAGGAGGTTGAAGGACTCATCTAAGGAAGAGTTAGAGGCAAAAGTTTGAACGAAGAGTTCAGCTTTAGTAGAAGGTAAAACGGCAGTTGTGCCGTCTGAAGATGCTAGAGGAGGGAAAGTGGAAGAAGCCAAGTTAGAGTTGACATTTTTCGCAAAATGCCAGAAAGGAAGAGAGGAAGAGGAACCAGAAAGATTATTGCATTCACAACGGAGAAAACAGTTTTTTGGTGTCACGAAGAATAAATTTTGCACGATTCCGAGTTGAAATATAAGTTGAATGAGCTTCTGGAGGTTTGAAGACGACGGTAATCCCTGAAGGCAGCATCCCTGCGGCGTATAGCACGAGAACAGATACTTAATCTAAGGTTTGTTGGGTTTAGTAGATGGGAAAGAATATGGAATATTCGTCTCCATGTTGGAATGAATCACCTCGGTTATGTGCTTACCACATTTCGAGGGATTACCTCCCACGGAAGCAGTAATCATTCCATGGGAAATCAGAAAAATACGACGGCAAGTCAAACCAGTTAGCAGGACAGAAGTGCCAAAAACGTCTCCTCGCCAAAGTCAAGGGCCGGTCTTGCTGAAGACTTGAAGAGACAGAACAAGAAACGGAGATAAGAGGTGATCGGATGGACCTAGAGGTGGAAAGAGTTTAACAATATAAGGAGAAGGTTATGAGATTAAGAAAAGATTAAGTATCTTGGGTTCATCACTAAGACTGTCAGGGATACAGATAGCGAGTTGCATCAACTACTCAAGGTTATTCTGTGTAGAAAATCATAAGTGAGTTCACTAGCTGGATCATGAGAATTAGATAAAAACAATTGGCGGTGGAGAACTTTGAAATCACCTAAAATGATAATTTCGGAAAAGGGAGAAGAAGAAAGAATGTGCTCTATTTCGGAATTTAAAAGTCGAAGAATTTTTTATAGTCAGTAGAATTAGGAGATAAATAGACAGAACAAATAAATTTAGTAGAAAAGTTGCAAGAAAGCTTAAGCCATAAAGTAGAGAATTCAGAAGACTACAAATCAGAGACACGAAAAGAGACAGCATCATTGCGCAAATATGCGCAACAACCGCCTTTGGCTGAAAATTGAGGATAGAGACAGTTAGAGGTGACAGAATTCGGCTTGCTGTCAGTGCACCCAATCACCTGCGTTTCGGTTAAGAATAAGAGATGAGGTTTAGAAGAAGAGAGGTGGTGTTCGACAAAGTGGAAATTTGAAAAAGAGCAGGAATGTGCTAAAATTAATGACAGTGCACCGGGGCAAGCCAACTCCCAAGTGATGATAGAGTAAGGGGTGGATGATTAAGAACATTCTTTGGATGCCTTCATTTCAAGAATTTCAGAAGCTGTCATATATTTCGCCTTTTGTTTGTTCAAAAATGTAATGTGTGAGGTGTAGGTGTGTAAAGTGTAGGTTTAGGTTTGTAGGTGTGTGGGAACATGTGAAGGAATGGGGTGAAGGTAATGGGAGCATAGACATTCCAATATGAGAGGAGAGTACACTAGAGACCTACTGAGAAGGTGAAACGCGAAAAAAAACGTACCAAAAGGCAACGGAGTGAAGCGGAATGGTCTAGCCTATCCTATCACTCCTCGGGTTATGACCAGTATATATATATATATATATATATATATATATATATATATATATATATATATATATATATATATATATATATATATATATATATATATATATATATAGTAGTGTATCCCTAATATCTGGACACATAAATATGACTTTGTCGAAAGAAGAAAGAATTAACCTGGTTCTTCTCAGTGAACATGAAGGTTTACTTTTTGTCTCCTCGTGATCAGGTGATGAAGCTGAATCTTCAATGGCAGTAGTGTCTTCAGACAGCACTGGGGATTCCTGCTTGAATCTTCTTTTCTTCTCATCAGCTACTCTTTCTTTCATACGAGACTTTCTTGCAGAACTCCTGTTCATCATTTCAGTTACAGTTTTGTCTTCTCTGCCAATTTGCATTTTGCGAACTGTTCTTTAATCAACTAAAAAGTCTCTTTCTCGAGCTAGAATTTTCATTTCTTTTGCACAATTACATGTAAGCAGATCCTTGCATTGACAAGCAGCAATGTCAAATCCATTTAAACTGTCCAGAAACTGCTTGCTTTTCTCCGCATTAATACCATGCTTTGATGCTTTAGATCCTTCATCCATCAGTCTCATCAGCTTTGTTTTAACATTTTTAAGTGGATGTGGTGGAATCTCAGGTCGAATCCATAGGTCAATAAGAGCCTCACTTAACTGTAGAATGACATAGCTTATTCCTGGAATACTTATGAACCTTCAAGAAAAGAAAATGTCTTGCTATCTTTAGACGCATGGGAAGTTCAATGGTTAGCAATTCCTGAAGACGGAGGCCAAACACAACTTATTTAAGGAATAAATGAACATTGTTCAATGTTCATTTATTCCCTAAATAAATTGTTCATTGAATAATTCAGAACAAATAGCAACAGAACTATACGAATAGCAATATTTGACCAATTTTTAAAATTTTTGAGGTCAAAAAGGGAGCACTTAGGCTTCATGGAAAAAAAAATTTTAATTAGAATTTATGAAAACCCTCATAGGAGTGAACAAAACCCTAGATGTGCAAGAAAATAAATTTCGACGACACTGGCTTAATATATATATATATATATATATATATATATATATATATATATATATATATATATATATATATATATATATATATATATATATATATATATATATATATATATATGATTTGACTGTCGTCGAGATTGGATGTGCTTGGAAGCAGATATTCTCTGGTGAGCAAAAAATCAGAAGCCTTCAAATTTAAGTTATTAAATGCCAGATTAGAGGCAGAAATGCTCTAATATATGGCGTTTAAAAGTTTACAGATCAAAAGAAGATGTGAAAATAGATAAGTGGAGTAAATGTAAGATCGGACATTTCGGTTGTCTTGTGTCGGAGAATAGTACAGAGAAAGGATGAAACTGTGTAGAAATGTGTCGCACGAGCCCTTCTCAGTGGAGGAGTTATCCGACTAAAGGGTTTAGAAGGGCAATGTCAATTGCAATATCCATAGTATATAGTATATAAATATCGAAAGTTCAAAAAATTCTGTGGGTTGAAAGAGACTGGTGGGAATTAGTGAGTGCGGAAGAAATGATTAGACGAAGAGTTATACTCTAAATTTTTATACTCCAAGAATATATTTGGATAGATGAAAGTTTGAGTTGTGTTTTCGAAGATGTCGTAGTTGCTTGGAATATTATGTCAAGTAGAAAGGTTGAGGAACTGAGTTTTTGAAGCATTTAAAATAACAATGTTTTCTCTGCCTAATATTGAAATGTGAAACATATTCAAGAATATCTGCTCCAAGGTTACCTTCCAAGTTTTAATTAATTCCTTTTGGGTTGGGACGTTTTCAAACGAAAAAAGTAATGAAGGTTGGAGTCTTCTTCATTAGAGTGGATAATTAAATAACGTAATAGAGAGAAGATCATTAACGAAATCTAGAAAGCGAGTTGGGATATATATATATTTTTTTTTTTTTTTTTTTTTTACACATCACCACCACTCACGGGCATAGCCCTATTCAAGGAGGGGGTGCCAGAACAAAAGAAGAGATAAAAACAACCCATAACCCACAACCCAACACCTAACCCAAATTTCGCAGGTGAGCACAGACGTGGGTCTTAAAGGAATGGAGATCAAATTCAGCAGGAAACACAGAAGATGGAAGAGAATTCCACAAAACAGAGGTGGCTGGAAAGAAGGAGGCACCACAGCGAACAAGCCTGGAGTTGCATATGTCCACGCAAAATTGATGCGCTGACACTGCACCCCTTGTGCTGCGAGGACGCCGTAAAGGTGGAGGTACACGGGTGGATAGTTCCCTCGAGCATTTGCCGCTGTAGTACCTATAGAAAAGAGATAAGGCACCAACATCACGTCGCAAAGATAAAGAGTCAAGAGAATTAGAAAGAGCGGGACAGTTTATAAGTCTTTTAGCCTTTGACTCAACCCTATCCAAAAGACGGGTGAAGCCTGAGCCACCCCAGATATGAGAGCATTACTCCATACAAGGGCGGATAGACCCTTATATAATTGGAGTAACTGCGAGGAAGAAAAAATTCTCGCAGTCTAAACAGAACTCCCAGCTTCTTTGAGGCCGCCCGAGCAACCATTGTGATGTGAGGTTTCCAAGACATTTTTTTGTTTATGTTAAGGTCAAGAATATTTATATTGTCAACAGGAGAGACGGGAGAACCGTCGAAAGAAATAGAAAGTTAGGAGGTGTCTTTGAGAGGGAGATTTCTAGAAGTTGAGTTTTTAAAGAGTTGAATTTCACAAGGTTGAGACGACCCCACTGGAAATTCTATCCAGATCTGCAAGAATGGAATCGGAAAGATGAAGACGAGAGGCAACTCTAGATGCAAAGGAAGGAGCAGATTTGAAATGAGTAGAAGAATGGAGGGTTGAGTCATTGGCATATGAATGTATAGGATTAGATGAGCAACTGAGAAGATCATTAATGAAAAGTAAGAATAGAGTAGGAGATAAGACAGAACCCTGAGGAACACCACTATTGATAGGAAAGGAAGAAGAAGTCGCTCCATCAACAACAGCTGAAATGGAGCGATTAGAAAGAAAGCTAGACATAAGTAAGCAAAGAGAAGGAGGAAACCCAAGGAGGGAGCTTGGAAAGCAGTGACGCATGCCATACCCGTCAAATGCCTTAGATATGTCAAGCGCCACCACACAAGTCTCCCATGATCCCTAAGGGCAGAAGACCATAAATCTGTGAGATAGGAAAGTATATCACCAGTAGACCTCGAACGTCGAAAGCCATACTGATGATCAGAAAGAAGGGAATGAGATTCCAGATGATACCCAAGAAGTGAGAGTTGAGAAGGGTTTCAAAGATCTTAGATAGAATGCAAGTGAGAGCTATAGGGCGATAGTTAGAAGGATCAGAGCGGCTACCCTTTTTCGATAGGCTGGACCAATGCGTGCTTCCAACACTGAGGAAAGTATAGTATTGAGGCATAGAGAGTAGAGTTGAACGAGGGGCGGAGCAAGCTCAGAAGCACACTCCCTTAAAACTCGGGGAGGAATGCCATCCGGGCTGCTTGCCTTCCTTACGTTCATAGATTTCAGAAGCCCATGCACCTGATCAAATGTAATCACAGGTAAGTCATTGGACCCCTGAGAGGAGAAGAAGTAGGAGGAGGGTGGAGTCGTCCAGAGTTGAATTAGAGGAGAATAGGAGGCCGAAGAGATTAGCCTTTTCAGTTGGAGTGTTAGCAACAGAGCCATCAGAGCAAATAAGAGGAGGAAAGGAAGATTTACAGAAGTTGTTAGAGATGTTTTTGGCAAGAGGCCAGAAAGATTTCATAGGAGAGTTTAGGAGCTCCGCACACCTTCTTTTAGTGAAAGCCTGCTTTGCTCGTCGAAGAAATCCCCGCAACGATATAATATATATATATATATATATATATATATATATATATATAATATATATATATATATATATATATATATATATTGATACTTTGCAGAAGTGCACAAGTTGAACTGTTTCAGAAGAAGAGCGAAGAAGATGGAGGAAGAGGAGGAAGCCCCGAGGAAGATGACAGGGAATCCCTTTCGGATTAATTTAATTTAATAACAACAATCTCTTAACATTAACCTTCACTCATTTATCTTTATATTGTTTGTAGCGTTAATTATATATATATATATAATATATATATATATATATATATATATATATATTATATATATATATATATATATATATATATATATATATATATATATATTATAATATTATATATTATATATATATATTATATATATTTATATATATATATATAATATAATATATATATATATTTTTTTTTTTTTTTTTTTTTTTTTTTTTTTTTTTTTTTTTTTTTTTTTTTTTTTATTTTTTAAATTTATGCTTACTTTGATAAGTTTTTATAAATTTAAATAAAAAGTAAGAAAAAAAATGAGAAATTCAAATTTGAAACTAATTAAATCTTTTTAGGAATTTTAATTCACTATTTTTTACCTAAATACAGTATGAACTTAATATAGAATGAACTTCAAATTTGATCATTTGTATAATTAATTTCGTCAGATAATGAACCACAGTGCGATTAATCGATGCCAAGCATCGAATCGTCAATTTGGTTTACGATTTATTCATATCGGGTGAGGTTGGAGAGGGAAGAATCTGAGTTTGTGACAGAAGTCAACGGCAACATCTTTTTAAAATCTGAAAAATAATTGACAGGATGAGTTCTTAAACATTCCTTGCCAGTTGCCAGGAAGCGTTCATTTAGTTTAAACAGACGATAAGGAAGTAAAAATTAATTAAAATACGAGAGTTTATATAATAGGTTTCAGTGAAACGGAAAGTATATGTTTTAGAAAATAAAACCAAATGTCTAAAAATATATTGTTTTAAACAAATATGTGGTCTCACTTTTTACAAGGGTTACGGCTCTGAAGACATTGCTTTAGTGTTTTTAAGAGAAGTCATTATTTGCACGTAATAGACCTAACGCAAATAGAATTGATTTCTCAACATACGCAGTAATTTTCAGCAATGGTCGGGAAAAACTGGGAAGTTAGAAAAATATCCTGGTTATGAATATAGAAGGTTCCATTTTCAGAGCAATACATAGACCGGCAAGGATGGTTTCAAACGCCTTCCTTTGGTTCCTTACTCTGTGAATTATGGACTGTGCAGTGCACTGCTGCATTTTGGTACATTCCACGAGTGCGTAGTGGCATTTTTGCCGCTTCAATTAGTGCAGGTTTTTTCTGCTTATGAAATAATTTACTTAAACCTTACAATTCTATATTCTAGCAGCATAAAACTTAATTTACTTAACATAATTTACTTAAACCTTACAATTCTATATTCTAGCAGCATAACGAACAGTAAAATAAAGCCTGTGGAGTTGTAGCCCAAAAATCAAATCTGAAAACACTATTAAATGTGCCGAAACATTTCCATTCAGAAAACCAATATAATTACTGGATTGAAAGCAGTAGGTATGCTCATAGTCTAATAATGATATATATGATATATATATATATATAATATATATATATAATATATATATATATATATATTATTATATTATATATATATATATATATTTTATTTTTATTTATTTTTATTTTTTAAATCACCTCTGGTGAGCAAAGGCCAGAGGCATACTACAATTCCACCAGAGTTAGGGGGAAAACGGAAGAATGGTCAAATTAATGGTCAACGTGAACTGATACACGACGTTTGAAAGTGTGTAAGTCATAGGATGTCGGAAAAATAGAAGAAGGGAGTGTGTTCCAGACTTTACCGTAGAGTACATGTAGGACAGAGCATAGCGGTTGAGTCTGGGGTCAGAGAGTTGGACAGAGAAAGGATGAGACTGTGTAGAAAGTCGAGTCGCAAGAGCCCTTCTCAGTGGAGGAGGTATGCGACGAGAGAGTTCAGAAGAGCAGTGTCCATTGTAATAGCGATAGTATAGAGAGTGACGCAACAATTCGACGGGCTGAAAGAGATTGAAGAGAGTTAGTAAGAGCAGGAGAGTTGATGAGACGAAATGCCCTAGACTCCACCTTCTCTAGGAGAGCTGTATGTATGGAACCACCCCAGATGTGCGAAGCATACTCCATACAGGGGCGAACAACACCCCTATACAGAGCAAGCAACTGGGGTGGAGTGAAGAAATACTGAAGGCGCCTCAGAACACCTAACCTCTTAGAAGCTTGTTTAGAAAGAGAGGTAATGTGATCTTTCCAAGAAAGATCATGAGAAAAAGAAACACCGAGAATATTAAGAACAGATGAAGGTCTGAGTTGAGTGTTTTCGAAGAAGATATCATAGTTGTGTGGAAGATTGTGTCGAGTAGTGAGATGGAGGAATTGAGTTTTGGTGGCATTGAAAACAACCATGTTCTCTCTGCCCCAATTAGAAATACGAGATAGATCAGAGGTCAGCTGCTCCAAGGCAACCCTCCTTGCATCTAGTAACTGTTGTTGAGAGGGGCGTTTTTCAAATTGAAAAGAGTAATGAAGGGTGGAGTCATCAGCATAGGAGTGGATAGGAGATGAAGTAACAGAGAGAAGGTCATTAATGAAAAGTAGAAAAAGTGTTGGGGATAGGACAGATCCTTGAGGAATACCACTATTAATAGATTTAAAGGAAGAACGGTGGCCGTCTACAACTGCTGCTATAGAACGACCGGAAAGGAAATTAGAGAGAAGGTCACAGAGAGAAGGATAGATTCCGAAAGAGGGAAGTTTGGAAATCAAAGCTTTGTGCCAGACTCTATCGAAAGCTTTCGATATGTCTAGCGCAACAGCAAAAGATTCACCGAAATGCCGAAGAGCGGAGGACCAAGAGTCAGAGAGAAGGGAAAGGAGATCACCAGTAGAGAGTTTCTTACGAAAGCCATACTGGCGATCAGAGATAAGATTAGAAGAATTGAGATGTTTCCAAATCTTCCTGTTCAGGATAGATTCGAAAACTTTAGAAAGAACGGAGGTTAAGGAAATGGGACGATAGTTAGAGGGTTGAGAGGGGTCCCCCTTCTTCGGCACAGGCTGAATGAAGCTCACGTTTCCAGCAAGAAGGGAAGTTTGAAGTAGAAAGACATAGACGAAAAAGTTTACCAATATATATATATATATATATATATATATATATATATATATATATATATATATATATAATATATATATATATATATATATATATATATATATATATATATATATATATATATATATATATATATATATATATATATATATATATATATATATATATATATATATATATATATATATATATATATATGGAGTATGTTTCCAACTGAATGTTCCCTAAAACGCTTAGTACATCAAATTTGAACTTGAACAAAAATCTTGCGAGAGATTTTTTTTACTTTTGTACAAAGTTCTCTCTCTCTTTCTTTGTGGAAACATTTGTCGTATACTTTCAGCTCTTTTGAAAAACCGAATTGTTGTGCTAGTGTTTTCTTATTAGAACTTTTGTCATCATTCATTGCGTTCGTTTAACCTGTGACAATCTTTTTTTTTTTTTTTAAATGTAAATTTCTATTTCTCTTGGGGTTGTCTTTTTTTTTTTTTTTTTTGCATCAAACCATCAGCATCAAAACATACACACAAACACTATATTTTGGTGATCCGTAATCTGTTTGCCTCAGCAATTTTTTTATCTCAAGTCGAACACTGCAAATTAATCAGTTTCCAATTCTTTTCTGATTGTATTTGCCACTCTCTCTCTCTCTCTCTCTCTCTCTCTCTCTCTCTCTCTCTCTCTCTCTCTCTCTCTCTCTCTCTCTCTCTCTCTCTCTCTCTCTCTCTCTCTCTCTCTCTCTCTCTCTCTCTCTCTCTCTCTCTCTCTCTCTCTCTCTCTCTCTCTCTCTCTCTCTTCTCTCTCTCTCTCTCTCTCTCTCTCTCTCTCTCTCTCTCTCTCTCTCTCTCTCTCTCTCTCTCTCTCTCTCTCTCTTCTCTCTCTCTCTCTCTCGTCTCTCTCTCTCTCTCTCTCTCTCTCTCTCTCTCTCTCTCTCTCTCTCTCTCTCTCTCTCTCTCTCTCTCTCTCTCTCTCTCTCTCTCTCTCTCTCTCTCTCTCTCTCTCTCTCTCTCTCTCTCTCTCTCTCTCTCTCTCTCTCTCTCTCTCTCTCTCTCTCTCTCTCTCTCTCTCTCTCTCTCTCTCTCTCTCTCTCTCTCTCTCTCTCTCTCTCTCTCTCTCTCTCTCTCTCTCTCTCTCTCTCTCTCTCTCTCTCTCTCTCTCTCTCTCTCTCTCTCTCTCTCTCTCTCTCTCTCTCTCTCTCTCTCTCTCTCTCTCTCTCTCTCTCTCTCTCTCTTCTCTCTCTCTCTCTCTCTCTCTCTCTCTCTCTCTCTCTCTCTCTCTTTCTCTCACCCACCTTTTCTTCCCGTGCGTTTGTATTTGTAAGTTTGATAAATGCTAATTAATTAATTAAATATGAAGCATAGTAAAAACCTTTTTTATTATTTTTCTGGAAAAAAAAGTTAAAAGCTTGGATAATAGTGAAGACAATAATTTAACTAACGATAGTAGCACCGATGCTAATATCTCTAATGTGCTAAATTCCAATAAGCATGTGACGTTCTGTCGTTATTGCACACGATTGAAAATAAGGACCTCATAAATACAGTAAGTGAATTAGATATTGGTTTATATATAAATAAGAAAGTTGATGATATGATTAAGGAAAAGCTTTTTAAATATGCTTGGATCCCTCCTCCTGGTTGCATCTTCTTTTAAAATTATGGAGAGAAATTTAAATTTTCAAAGAAAGGGACTTTACTCATATAATTGGTTGACATACTCAGAATATACTGGAGGCGTATTTTGTAAATTGTGTGTATTTTTTAGCAAAGATTCCGTAGGGAAAGCGAGGCATCAGATTGCAGGAATGTTAGTCTCTGAGTGTTATAAAAAGTACAAAAAAGCTGTTGAGAAGTTTCCTAGCCATCAACAAACTAAATATCATAAAACATGTTTTACACTGGTAGATAAATTTTTAACAGGTTGCAAATGGGTCTTCTTTTGATATTGTTGACCAGTTAGAAAATAATCGAAAAATATAAGCAGAGGATAACCTCTTGAAATAAAGATCTGTCCTTAGCACTATTATTTTTGTGGAAAGCAAGGAATAGAACTTCATGGAACGAAACTGGAGATGTATAGTATCAGATGATAGGGACACTGTATCCTATGGTAATTTCCGATCATTATTAAGGTTTCGAATAGATACGGGAGATTAAACGCTTCTTGATCACTTGTCCTCTTTGTCAAAAGTTTCACAACATAGTAGCCCATCTATTCAGAATGAACTAATTCATTTATGTAGTAGGATAAAAAAATCAAAATTGTTAATAATGTTAAAAGTGCAAAATGCTTTGTTATTCTTGCTGACGAAACAACAGATATATCAAAAAAAGAACAGATGACAATATGCCTCTGGTACATTGATGAATCAACAAAGTTAAAGAAGAATTTTTGGAGTTTGTCTCTGTAGAAAGATTTACTGGATATTTAATCGCTACTTCCATAATTAATTCTTTAAAACAAAAGTGAATATGTTTTGAATGCATGATAGGTCAAGGATATGATGGCGCTGCTGCAATGAAGAGCGATGTTAAAGGAGTCCAGTCCGTTGTAAAGGAGATCTGCCCAACAGCTTTGTATGTTCATTGTAGTGCTCATATCTTAAACATAGCTACATCTCATTCTTCTACAGTTCCCATTGTTCAATTTTGCATGAGTATCATAAAATGTGCTGGAAACTTTTTCTCGTCTTCTCCAAAAAGAACCTGTGTTCTTAAGGATAATTTTAAATCAGATCTACCTGATCATATGAAAAAATCGCTTTTTACTCTATGTGAAACAAGATTGTGTACAAACATGATGCCTCAAAAACTCAATTCCTCCATCTCTCTACTCGACACAATCTTCTGCACAACTATGGTATCTTCTTCGAAAAAACACAGCTCAAACCTTCAACAATCCTTAATATTCTTGGTCTTTCTTTTTCTACTGATCTTTCTCGGAAAGATCACATTATTTCTCTTTCTAAGAGGTTGTGTGTTCTGAGGCACCTACAGCATTTCTTCACTCCGCGCCAGTTGCTTGCTCTGTATAGGGGAGTTGTTCGCTCCTGTATGGAGTACGCCTCACAATCTGAGATGGTTCCACTCATACAGCTCTCCTAGAAAAGGTGGAGTGTAGGACTTTTCGCCTTATCAACTATCCTGTTCTCAATAATACTCTCCAGTCTCTTTCTGCCAGTCGAATTGTTGCGTCACTTTCTCTATACTATCGTTATAACAATGGACACTGCACTTTTGAACTTTCTTGTCTCATACCTCCTCCATTGAGAAGGGCTCGTGTAATTCGTCTTTCTATACAGTCTCATCCTTTCTCTATCCAACACTCTGACACCAGACTTAACCGCTATGCTCAATCTTACATGTATTCTGCTGCTAAAATCTTGAACACTTTTCCTTCAT
>SEYY01007726.1:0-25011 GCA_009176605.1 Armadillidium nasatum
AAATCAAACGCTAAAAAACTAAAAAGTAAAAAGTCGTTAGCTTTCGTGACTACAACCTAATAAACATAATAAAAGGAAAGCCCAGTAAAATTTTTTTTTTTTTTTTTTTTTTTTTTTTTTTTTTTTTTTTTTTTTTTTTTTTTTTTTTTTGTGGTTTTTAATATTTTAAAATTTTATTACTATATGGTTTTTAATTACTTTTATATTTTTTTAAAAATTCTGTCCATTAAAGCCTAAAGAATGCCCTGGATTTTATAACAGATAATTTTATAAATTTAAGTTGAAGAATATAATACATTACAAAGGAAAAAAAAAGAAAGAAAAAAAAAATCAACTTTACAACCTTAAAACAAAATATTATCATTCTTTACATAATGGCGTATGTGTGCTGCGTTATTCAAGAGAGTGATTTCGTTACAGTTACTCCGTTTCTTCGTAACAAAATATAATGAAAGTTACAGTTAATCTTTACTCTGTTACTTTACTTATAGAAAATTCTGAAATATAGACCTTTTTTTGTTATTTAAGAAGATTTAAGAGTATTTATTATTATTACTATTATTATTATTATTATTATTATTATTATTATTTATTCACAGAATTGAAATATAAAAAAAGGAAAAAATAATTAAAAGGTGATTACGTTCACTTTTTGATTGATTTCTTTCTCTCCGAATTGCTAGATTTTCCTTATCCTTGACCTCCTACACGTCCTCGGCATGCTGACAGTAGCCCTATAATTAAAGTACAAATGATATCCATCAAATTAAGCGTGACGCTGACGAGAGGGCCCTCGCATTAGTTAATTTAATTCCAAACAAATGTTAAAAACATGTGCAATAGATGTAATCTATTTAATGTTTCTTTCTTTAAGGAATGTGGGAGGAAGACTCATTTATCAGCTAGAACTCTCTTACCTGTGGAGAAAAGTCACTCCACGGAGGGGCTAGAAGGGATAATTATGTTGTATTAGGAAAACAAGGTTACCAAGACTGGCTCATTGTGAAATGCCATATCCGTCAGACAGTCCTCTTCAAAGTTATCTTCCAACCAGACATTGACAATGATATGTACAGTCGTGAACAGAAGTTCGTTCCTATTAAGCTGGAAATAAATATTTATATAAAATGGAGATCATCTCATATTCAGCCAATCACAGTCAATTAAGCCCCTCTCAATGTTTTTATTTTCATTTTATTCAAAATAGAGCTTTTATGAAATGATCTCCATTTTATATAAATATTTATTTCCAAGCTTAATAGGAACGAACTTCTGTTCACGACTGTTCCTTAGACTTAGTCGAGTTGTGTCTCGTAATGTGTTTCTGGGACTGATCAATGTCATAAGAGATATCTGTACCATCGTCCTCCATCTTAGCCGGTGCTGCTAGTATGGCAGTATCCATGGCTGTTCCATCTCCTTATACAAGTTAATGACTTTCTAATAATAGTGTTTCACTAGTCATGTCAGATGGAACATTGCAAAGTAAAAGAATAAGGGAGTAACACAGTAAAAAAAACAAGGAATAACAGACTAATGAACAAAAAAGTTAGTTTATATTACTTGGTCCATTGAAGTAAAAATATAAAACGAATCTGTTACTAACGTATTAATTAAAGAATTGGTCTCTACCCATGTACAGTAGCGGAGCTAAGGTCGTCGGGATTACCCCGCAAGATCTATGGAGCCCTCTCATATATATATATATATATATATATATATATATATATATATATTATATATATATAATATATATATATATATATATATATATATATATATATATATATATATATATATATATATATATATATATATATATATATATATATATATATATATATATATATATATAATATATATATATTATATAAAATGTCTTCGAAATGTCAGCCTCCCACGCGCATTTCGGCGTCCGGGTGACCCTTTTCACCGTCACTGGTAATGAATAAATAATGTATAAATAAGTAAATGAATCTTCTGAAGATAAAAAATATCAAAGTTACAGATGAGCGGATGTTTGGTGTAACTGGTGGTCTGAATTGAGTGTTCTATATCATTTACCTTGGAACCAACTAAGCATATGGAAAAAGAATTATTTAAAACTTTTAGTAGTTATGCACGTAAAGCTTCTAAAACCAGTGCGGTCATCCACTGAAAATTTTATAAAATAAAACTTTATTGTAAAATTTTATAAAATTTATTTTTTAAGGTACATTACTATAAAACAAAGCTTAAAAGTTTTAAATTTATCCTAATATTGTCAATGTTTTGCTTTTATTAAAAAAAAAAAAAAAAAAAAAAACCGGTATGAGAGATATTGCATGTTAGAGATATTGCATGTTATCCATTACCTATAGAGTTTTGCAAACAAAAAAGCTAAGCTAAGAAGGAAAAACTGAAGTAAGGTCTAGTAACTATATTCAATATTCCACCCTTTTTATATAGACGATCATTTCGATATTTGGTTTTATTCCCCCATCCCTAGATAGTGTCATTTTGTGTGGTTCGCACACTAGACAATGGTTCGCATCATATGCACCACCCTAGTGATTCCATTGATGAAAATAAATATTATTTTTCTTTCTCCTTTTATAATTTCTAAAATTTTACTTTATGCTCTTTATCTCGCAAAAGCTAGAATACACTTCACAAAGATGAGCAGAAGCTTCTTCCTTTTCTTGACTGATTTTTCTTGTTTATTTAATTAGTCAAAAAAAAAAAATAGTAGTTGCATTTACCTTGGCATCTTAATTTTTTTCTCGCATGTTCATTAATCCAATTATCTTACCCCTAAGAAAATACCAAAATTACTCTTGTGTGAAATCCGAATCTTTCATTCCTAGTTCTTTACAGTTTAGGCACTGTGAGTGTAAATAAGAGTTACAAAAACAAACCAAATGAACAAACCGAGAAGCAGATCAATGTCATGTAAGAGACTTTTCCCTCATTAGTGATATTAAGATATTTTTGTACTTATATTAAAATACATATTAATTTGAAATATTTCTGAATCACAGCTTATAAATGGCTTCTATATTCTTTAGTTTCCACTCTTCATTAATTTCATACCATTTTCATTTGATACTAGAAAAATTAAGAATTATGAAAATTAAATTTTTGTCTGTAAAAGCATTTTTTTTATATATATATATATATATTATATATATATATATATATATATATATATATATATATATATATATATATATATATATATATATATATATATAATATATTATATATATATATATATATATATATATATATATATATATATATATATATATATATATATATATATATATATATATATATATATATATTATATATATTATTATTAATTATATATTATTATTATTATTATTATTAAACTTGCGAGGAAGTGGATGAATTCAAATATCTAAGAATGTTGGTGGAAGGTAAGGTTGGGATGGAAGAAGAAATAAAAATAGTGTTAGAGGGAATTAAAGTGTTGGAGGCCTAAGAGAAGTATGGAAGAAAGGAAAAATTTCGACAGAAAAAAATAAGAATGTTTGAATGTATGTATTTTGTTTTCTGTAATGTATGGTTGTGAAGCATGGATGATAAATGCTCGGCCGGGTAAGTAAAAGTTTGAATGGAGATGAAAGGTTTGAGAGCGAAAAGTAAATTGAGAAGAATTGAAAGGATTAGGAATGAAAGAATAAGCGAGATATGTAGATGAAAGAGGGGTGCAGTGGATAGAGCGGAGGATCGAGGGTGTGCTAAAATGGTTTGGACATATGTGTAGAATGAATGAGGCCAGAATGGTGAGCAAGGTACCTACATCTGAGGTGGATGTGGGTAGAGGAAGGGAAATACCAAATACCAATTCCTTTCACTCCATCCATTTATAAATGGATGGAGTGAAAGGAATTTTTGGTGAAAGGAATTTGAATTTAGAAGAAGGTAGTAGACTTACGGAGGACAGAGTGAGATGGAGGGCGGTGGTGAAAGGGAATGAAAGATAGAAAGGGAATTATGGTGGGCATCACCCCACGAAAGTGGGAAAGGTGATATATATATATATATATATATTATATATATATATATATATATATATATATATATATATATATATATATATATATATATATATATATATATATATATATATATATATATATATTATGGTGGTGAAGTGTATAATATATATATATATATATATATATATATATATATATATATATATATATATATATATATATATATATATATATATATATATATATATATATATATATATATATATATATATATATATATATATATATATATATATAATATATATAATATATATATAATATATATATATATATATATATATATATATATATATATATATATATATATATATATATATATATATATATATATTATATATATATATATATATATATATATATATATATATATATATATATATATATATATATATATATATATATATATATATATATATATATATGGGAAATTTACCTTTTTATCGTCAAATTTTCCCTACGTATCGGATTTTTCTCTCCATGAATCGGCAAAGCGGGCCTAGTTGAAATACTGTTTTTTAGACTTTGAATCATTTCGGTGTGAATATAATCAAGCTTGACAAAGTTCTAATTTCCTCTTTGTCTATTACTCAAAGGAAATTTTTTATTCAGATAAAAATGTCCTCAAGTAGCTATGACCGTGCTATTACAGTTTTCAGTCCTGATGGACATTTATTCCAAGTTGAATATGCTCAAGAAGCAGTAAAGAAAGGTTCAACTGCTGTATGTCTACTTTTTGTTTCTAGTATAAGATAATGTGAATTATAGTTTAGTCCAGCACAACATCTTTGTATTACCACTATATTGAAAATATAAAGAAAATATGCTGAAATTCATGAAAAACTATTTAAGCGCGGAAAAGAAAATATAACCACCACTCATGGGGTGGTGGGTATTGAATATTGAAAATGTAAAGGAAAATTTTCCTTTAAATTTTCAATATTATTATGCAGAGCTTGTTACTTACCTGGTAATTCGGTTTTCAAAATATAAACTGAAAATGTAATGTATATTAAAGAAAAATAATAAAAATGGGTTGGAAAATTAAATTCAGTACTTCAAAATTTTTTTTTTTTTTTTTTTTTTTTTTTTTTTTTTTTTTTTATACTCACAACTTTTCCCACAAACGTGGGGTGTTGACTACCACAAGTCACAACTCAACATCATTCATCCCCTCACCAATCTTTTCCATTCATTCCTGTCCTTCGTCAACCGTAAACCCTCCTCCCATCCCAACCCCATATCCCTCAATAACTCCTTGACCCCACTTACCCAACCTCCCCTAGGTCTTCCCCTACTTCTTACACCTTCAACTTCCGATATAAACACCTTTTTAGCTATTCTCTCATCATTCATCCTACAAACATGCCCAAACCACCTCAACATGTTCTGCTCAGCTCTCTCAACCATACCCCTTCCCCAAGCACATTGCTCCTTTATTCTCACATTCCTAACTCTATCCCTTCTACTTACACCACATACCGCTCTCAGACCTTTCATTTCGAAAACCTCTACCTTTTTCCTTTTTCTCGCATTTAACTGCCACACCTCGCTCCCATACATAACAACAGGAACACAACATCCCTCAAACATTTTCTTCTTCACTTCTCTTGTCAACCTTCCTCTCTTCCAGATATCCCTCAAACCTCCCAACACCTTCTCCCCTTCTCCTTATTCTATACCTAACTTCATCTCCCTCACAAACATCACCCCCCTCAAAATTCACACCCAGATATTTAAAAGAATTAACCCATTCCAATCTTTCCCTCCCCACCTTAATTATCAATTCATCTCCCCCACCTACAACCCTATCTACACTCTCCCCATTTTTCATCCATAACACTTTACTCTTTCCTGCATTCACTCGTAAGCCTAACTCAACACAACATTTTACAAACTCATCCACCAAAACTTTCAGACCCCCTTGTGACTCAGACAAAAGTACAACATCATCCGCATATAATAACATATTTACATTCCATATATCTTGTTGATCCCTCATTCTCACCCCTTTACCCTCTCTTTCCATCATCCTCACCACTTTATCTATAAATAAATTAAATAAACCCGGAGACATAACACAACCCTGTCTCAATCCATTATTCACCTCAAAAAAAGCCGTTTCCATTCTATTTATTCTCACACACGCTCTACTATTCCTATAAAGTGATTTAATGCCCTCAATTACTTTTTCCTCAATTTCATACTCCCTCAAAACCTCCCACAATTTATTCCTATCTACCCTATCATATGCTTTCTCTAAGTCCATAAAACACATATACACATCCTTCCCTTTTTCTCTCTTTTTTTCTTCAATCATTCTTAAAGTAAAAACTTGATCCATACACCCTCTTCCTTCTCTAAAACCTCCTTGTTCTTCACATATCATTTCATTTATCCCTATCTTATTCAATAATATTCTTCCATACACTTTACCCACTATACTAAGCAAACTTATACCCCTATAGCTCCCACACTCAAATTTATCCCCCTTTCCCTTAAATAAAGGAACTATACATGCATCTTGCCAATCTTGAGGCACCTTCCCATTACCCAACATAAATTAAATAACCTCATTAACCAATTTACTACACTTACCCCCCCTTCCACTAACATCTCTCCACTTATCCCATCCAAACCTGTCGTTTTACCCCTCTTCACTTTCCTCAGAGCTTTACCTATTTCTTCTATCGAAATTCCACCATCAACCTCTTGTATCCATCTACCCCTTTCTCTCTCCAGAACCTCAACTTCTCTCCTTACCTCATTCACATTCAAGAGCTTATGAATGAGGTAAAATACAAAAAATCCTGTTATAGTGATATAGGCAAAGAATGACATCACAAAATTATCAATATTAACATATCAATATTTAATAACGTTGCAAGATATTTGGGTAATTATAGCATTTACAGTAGTGGATTTTTTGTGTGAGACCAAGTTGCTGAAACTAGAAACATATATACTAGTTGCGAGTTCGACTGGAACTACGCGTAGGGATTTGAATATAATAAATCCTGTGAGTCTAGTATGACAAGGTTACTCAATCATTAGTGTTACAAAAATATTTAAATCTTTTTAGTTATTTCATTTATATATATATATATATATATATATATATATATATATATATATATATATATATATATATATATATATATATATATATATATATATATATATATATATATATATATATATATATATAGGCTTAGGTGGAGATTGTTTCTGAGTTTCGATATTTTTTATATCGATATTTTTTTATGTCGATATTTTATTTTAATCGATACTTTTACCTATAATTAGCCCTAGGCTACTATGTTGTGCAAACGTTCTTGTGTATGTTAGGTCTTTTACGGCAAATTCTTGTGTAGGTTAGGCCTCTTTTTACGGCAATTTTGGTAGTTCAGTTTATGATAAGTCGAATAAGGTTCTGCTAGAAAAGTAAGTAATAATAATTGTGTGTTTGTCTAGTAATAGTACCTCTGGCAACTCTCTTGTTTACGATAGGCTTCTCCGATATTTTCGATTTTTGATATTTTTTAACAATCGAAACTCAGAAACAATCTCCACATTTACCATATATATATATATATATATATATATATATATATATATATATATATATATATATATATATATATATATATATATATATATATATATATATATACATACACTTAGCGAACATTATTTTTTTGTAGTTTAGGCCTTTTTGTTGGCCATTATGCATAGTTAATGAAATGGTTTTGGGTTAGATTAGGTCTATTTACTAACTGTTAAGTTTAGTTTTACCTTGTAAGTCCAGGTTGTCGAACTAATTTGTTAGATCTAACAAATTAATTTGATAACATAAGCAGGACTTCAAGGGGTAAGACCACCTAATGGCCAGCAAATAGACCTAACCAAACCAAAAACAACTGTGTGTTAACTAGCATAATGGCCAATAAAAAGATATTCGCAAAAAAATAAAAACAATATTCGCAAAGTATATATATATATATATTATATATATATATATTATATATATATATATATATATATATATATATATATATATATATATATATAATTTTTTTTTTTTTTTTTTTTTTTTTTTTTTTTTTTATTTTTTTTTTTCCTCTAAAATAATTATAAAATTTGTTTGCAATTTTCCATTTCTATGATCATGTAACAAACTCGTCATATATATAAGTTTATCTATCCTCAAAATGGTTCGATTTTTCTTCTTGCATCGAGACTCACAACTCACTTTTACTAATCTTAAACAGGCCACTCAACCGATGGTTTTCCATAGTACAATAAAACTGATTGTAATAAAAGTATAACGTGTTATCGCTTAAATATTTAATATTAATATTTTGAAAAGTTTTTTATTTTTTTAATTATTTTAATAATAATAATATTATATATATATATATATATATATATATATATATATATATATATATATATATATATATATATATATATATATATATATATATATATATATATATATATATATATATATATATATATATATATATATATATTATATATATTTCATACTCATACTCAAGTTTCAGTCATAGTATGTTATTAGTTTCAGCAACATGGTCTGTTAAAAAAAAAAAAAGAAATCCAGGACAGAGCGCTACAATTACTGATATTTGAGATACTTAAAAAGTTTATTTTAGCACCTTTTTATTTTATTTTTTATTTAGTATAAGTCTATTTGCTGGCCATTAGTTTACATTTACCCTTTAAGTCAGGTTAATTTAAACTAGTTTGTTTGATTTAACAATTTATATACCTACATTAGTATCAATATATTTTCTGATTATCTTCCTCTGCCCAATTTCTTATGCCATATTGTCAAAATTGCAAATGAAAACCAAGTTTTATGATGTTTGAAATCTAATTTTTACTACCTTAAGTGCATTTTAATTTGGCAAATTTAATTTTCTGACCCATGTTTTATTGTTCTTCCATGCACATTCCACTTTATATTTTGAATAACAACTAAATACCAGGTAAGAGACAAATCCTGCATATTTACATAAAAATGTGGTAGAAAAATGATTATGTATCACACATAAATTTACATTTTCAAATTTTAATACTATTTACAATAAATTTAATTTTTTTTTTTTTTTATATATGCTTGTTATTAATACCTATTATTATGATAAAAGATACAAATGCATGGTATATAGACATGTCTACAGAGGTTTCTGCCCCTGTACCCCTCAACCTGTGAGTGGTTGTGATACTTTTTCACTCTTCAATATGTTTTTCATGCACTTCAGCATATTTTTTCTTTATATTTTCAGTAAATATTCAATACCTACTGACCTGTGAATAATGTTGATATTTACTTTTCTGTGTTTAAATATTTTTTTCCATGTATTTCAGCATATTTTATCTTTATATTTTTAATATAGTGAAAATTGAGACGTTTTGCTGGAGTAAGCTATTACCATAGTTTATATAGGCTAATAGGTACCTATATATCTAATTTTTAATCCCTCTTAAAAGGATATTTTCTTTGGCTATATTTCCCCATTTGTAAGTTAGGCAAGCATACCCTACCCTGTTTTTACAAAGCTCTGGATGTAATCTTGTCATACATGGTATATTCATATTGTCATACATGGTATATTCATATACCATATATTTATATTAAATTTTTTTTAGTTGTGCTATGTAAATATAGAAACAGCTAGAAGCCATAAAGGCCTACCAAGACTGTCTTAGTCAAAAAGTGCAAAAGTTGCCTTTTGCAAAGAATGACTCATCCCAGATTTAAATATCCCTCGTATGAGTAATGAACCTAACCTTGTATTACACATGGAACTAGTGATGGAGCGAAGCTTCACATGCATAACTTTGAAGCAACTTCAACCACAATTTAAAAAAAATAATAACCACTTCAATTGCAACTGCAGTTATGGAAATTTCTAAAACTGTAGTCGCATTCGTAACTACTCTTATGGAAATGCAGTTTTGCGGTTTTCATTTCTGATATAATAGAAAGCAAGTTTAACTTTTGCTTATCATACAGTATATATATATATATATATATATATATATATATATATATATATATATATATATATATATATATATATATATATATATATATATATATATATATATATATATATATATATATATATATATATATATATATATATATATATATATATATATATATATATATATATATATATATATATATATATATATATATATATATATATTAAGGATGCAGTGATTAATCGGCAGATAATCGGCCATATTAAGGATTAATCGGTAATTGGCTATTCACACGATTGATCGGCTGATTGCTTAATCCTTTACCAGAACAAACCAGCCTTTACAAGACCATTTCATAACTGCCAAGTTAATCATCAGATAGCTTCTTTGACACAGTAACAAATAACAATACCAATATAATTTTCAAAATTGATAGTCATTTTGTACCTGGCTGCTATTATGGCTTTTTTTTTTTTTTTTTTTTTTTTTTTTTTAAATCATTCATAAATTATGAAACATTAACATATTATAATTGACTCACTGTTAATACAAGTACTACAAATACATACATACAAATTGCATAAAAATACTACTAAAGTTTGGCAGTTTTCCTTGTTTCCTGCTTATATTGATGCCTCTTCAATTCATGTTGTCTTCTATCTCAGCTCTCAAGATCAGTATTTAAAGTTCAATACTCTTAAGTTATAATGCAGAAACATAAGTAGTTTCCCCATTTTCAGGACACAGCCTATTCCTTGTAGGTTCATAGATATTACCACCTGTACTAAAGAGTCTTTCACTCTCAACAGATGATGGTGGTGCGCTTAAATATTTTGAAGCCAAATTGCTCAATATTGGTAAAGTCTCCTGTGTCTTTTTCCACCAAAGAAATGGGTCTTTGCTTCTTTGAAGTGTTGGTAGAGTTAAATATTGATCCAGTTCCTTTGCGCATCTACGAGTAACAGATTTACTCCTCTTGAGTTTGGGTTGCACATCTGTTGTACTTGCAACGTCTAAGTCTGAATTTATTTTCATAGGCTTATTTGACTCAAAATCATCTAACAGTTTTGAAAGGGAAACAGTTTTAGGTACACTTTCATAAGTTTCATTATCTTGATCATCATTAGAAGAGCTGTCTCCTGTTTGACTATCAATAGAATTTATCTCAGCTTGATGTTCTACAATATCTATAACCCATTTCTTAATAGTGTCTTCTTTAATGTCATCCTTTTGAAATTTCAATTTAAATCTGGGATCGAGAAAAGTAGCCAAGCACAGAAATTTTTCATTTATGTATGATGCAAATCTTTTTTCAGTTGATGCACTGAATTCTTCAACAGTTGAAATAATTCCACTAAATTCACCAGTAGGTTTGGTAGCTTTTAATAGAAATAATCTGAGAGGTAATATTGTAAGGATTATCATTGATATAGTTGATGTTCTGTTACTTGATTCTTTGCTGATGTCTTCAAATGGACTTAATAACTGGACAACTTTTTCAACAATTGTCCTTTGGTAACTATATAAAGTTGGAATGTTATTGTCAACAGCATTTTGATTTAGGTGATACTTTCATAAACTACTATAAATGTAGCTATTTAATTGGTTTAATTATAATATCAGTGATACATAATTTAAAAGATACTGTATAGGGGTAATGGCTACCACTGCAAGGAATAGTAATTGATGAATTTAGTTTCAAACTGGTGTAAGAACATAATAAATTAGAATAATTTGATCTCAGTATTAACAAGAGATGTAAATCTAGTTACGCCCTTGGACACTTGCTTGAACTGACAAGGCAACTATGTGTAGCAATATATAGCCCATGTATCAATTCCTGTATATTTACATATTCCAATAAATAAACTATCAGTAAAAATTCAAGAGTTTTATCATTATTTGGCATTTTATTATATTCATGTTTTTTGGTGTCATTATAGTTTGGTTATCATCAGTATTTTTTTCTGTTCCAAAAAATGAATTGAATACTAATTCTTAACTCTATCCTTATTGTCAGACTAATTCTTTGTATCCTTAATTGATTAATAATATAACCAACTGAGTTAACTTTTCCCCTCATTCCAACGTGAAAATTATGGTTGTCTTATTATTATTTTTCAGATACTCTTAATTGTATTAGTTGTTGGTTTATCATTTAATGGATTATCCTTTGTACTTAATGCTGTAAGATTCTATTTTCAGGCTCTCTCTCTAGTCTTAAATTGAAAAGTTTTTAATTTTACAGGTTGGTGTAAGAGGTAAAGATGTTGTTGTTCTTGGTGTTGAAAAGAAATCGGTTCCCAAATTGCAGGAGGAAAGAACTGTGCGCAAAATTTGTGTTTTAGACGACCATGTTATTATGGCTTTTGCAGGTAATACTTCTTCATTTCATCAGTACTTATGTTTTTTTTTCTTACGGGCTTTGTTTCAAGGATGTATGAATTTCTAAATTTATAATTTGTACCTATTATTATAATTATTATTGACAAACATTTCCATGGAACTTAAATGGAGAATAAAAATAATAGCTAAAAACAAAGAATTAGTAAATAATATCCCAAGTTGTGTCCTGAATTATTAAAGCTACCACCTATCATTTGATTTATTACATAGTGTTTATTTATCACTTAAATTATAAATTTTAATTTATATATATATATATATATATATATATATATATATATATTATATATATATATATATATATATATATATATATATATATATATATATATATATATATATATATATATATATATATATATATATATATATATATATATATATATATATATAGATTAGATTGACTGCCGATGCCCGAATTTTGGTAAATAGAGCTAGAGTGGAATGTCAGTCTCACAAGTTAACTGTTGAAGATCCTGTAACATTAGAATACATTACAAGGTAAGTGAATAATTGTCTCGAATGTTTATTTGTACAAATGTATACTTAAATATATGTAATACATACAAAGAAACAAGAATATATGTAGATTTAATACAAAAGATATAATCAATTCTATTAATAATTTGTTTGGTCTCTTCAAACTATAATTTTGTATGAATATTTTTATAATTCGCTTTTTTATTATTATTATTATTATTATTATTATTAAGGTACATTGCAACACTAAAGCAAAAATATACCCAGAGTAATGGAAGGCGCCCATTTGGTTCCTCTTGCCTTATAACTGGTTTTGATATGGATGGAACACCTCATTTATATCTCACTGAACCTTCAGGAACGTATACAGAATGGATGGTAATTTTTTGTGTATATATATATATATATATATATATATATATATATATATATATATATATATATATATATATATATATATATATATATATATATATATATATATATATATATATATATATATATCAAAGCTTAGTGATGTCTTGAGCAAAAAAGTCATATCAGACATGGAACAAGGCATATTTAGATTTTAATAAATGTATCTTGTTTTATTTTATTTCTCAGGTAAATAGTAATTGGATTTCAGAAAAAAATAATGATAGCAGATTTTTTTTTTTTTTTTTTTTTTAGTAATAAAACTTGAAGAATAAGCTATTTTATTATATATATATATATATATATATATATATATATATATATATATATATATATATATATATATATATATATATATATATATATATATATATATATATATATATATATAATGATGTCCACATTTGCAAAAGTTATCTTATAAATGGAATATAAAAAAATATGAGAGACTGCAAGTTACTAAATTGGGAAAAGATCACAGGCTGCTTATTCAGCAGTATCATCAGCATTCTGTTCCTATATTGTTGCATGGACCAAAAGAAAACGATAAAATTGCACATTATCCTGGAGAGCATGAAGCTTGTAAAGCCAGTTACGTTTCCTTTACCAAAGGATAAATCTGTAAACTGGGAAATGCCTATAGAATATTTTAGCATCTGAGGATACAGGAAAGATTCATGTGAAGAAGTAATAGGCTGCAAAAAAAAAAATGATTTAATTGGTTGTAAAATTGATGTGTACTTTGGAAAGAGGTGCACACACTAAAAACTCCAAAAAATTGATGTATAATATGAAAGAGGAAGAGATATTGGAGACCGTGTCGATTAGCCTATCTTTGCAAATTGAGAAAATTTCTTTATAAAAGAAGTGTGGTTTAAGAGTGTTAAGTAGCCTTGAATAAACTTTATCCTAAACGTTTGGCTACACAGAAAGAAAAACTTTTGAATCATAGGTTTATGTTTTTAAATTCAAAGGTTATACTTCGAAAATGTGAATTTCATTGACCCGAATTGCTCTGCAGCTTATTATAAAAAGTGTAGACTGTTTTCTTCACAGGTTCAAACTTTTTCACCAAGTGAAAGGCAGGAAGAGAAGGAACAATTTGTTTGCTTGAAATTCTCTCGATGAATAATAGAGAATGGAGATTGCATGAAGGCTCATCAAATGATAGGCAAAATGAACCAGTTCCTCACCAATTCTCCATAGAAAACTTGCCCCATAATTGAGAGAAATTAGTTATAGATTATAATTTTTGCTTAAGTGAATTTATCATACCGATTATTTAAGTTTGATAGTAAATTACTTCTCGAATAATCAAGAATGTTCAAGGCCACTGACTGTCATTGTGAGATTGAATCCAATCTTAATTTGCTGCAAAAACTACTAGAGGGAATGTGATTTTTGTATTTTGGAAAGGATATTTAGTTGTATATGTTGCCTGTGTTTTTAGTGATGTTTGAACATCGAAATTAGTTTAATCATATACTTTGCCGTAAATTCTAATTACCGAAAATTACTTATATATATATATATATATATATATATATATATATATATATATATATATATATATATATATATATATATATATATATATATATATATATATATATATATATATATATATATATATATATATATATATATATATATATATATATCTTTTTAAAGGCAAATTCAACTGGAAGAAGTGCTAAGACAGTACGAGAATTTTTGGAAAAGCACTACAGTGATGAATCAGTAGCAAATGAAGATGGTGCTGTGAAGTTAGCTGTACGTGCTCTTTTAGAAGTTGTCCAGTCTGGTGCGAAAAATGTTGAAGTAGCCATTATGAAACACAATGAACCAATGAGAGTAAGTTCTATATCGCAGTTTCTTAGATATCAACGTTAGTTTTATGTCATTTTTATTTATTCAATTTTTACCAGTATGATGAGTCTGAAAGCATATTTTTGTTAAAGAGAAAAAAAATGTGCAAGGTATCTTTACCTTACAGTAAATAATGGAAATATTTGGAATACTTTTTTAAACTTTAACGTGTTGTTTAGGGTTGCTTATTTATATATATCTCATTTTTAATTTCCACAGATGCTCGATGTACAAAAATTGGAACAGATTGTAGCCGATATTGAAAAGGAAAAAGAGGAAGAAGCTGAGAAAAAGAAGAAGAGCAAGAAATAATAAAAGATAAATTAGCTTATTATTTTTTTTTATTTATAAAGGTGTTTTTATTAATTAAATATATTTAAAAACATTGAAATTTTATTATAGTATATATTATTTTATATATTATGAGAATAACAATTTTCTTGATATAAGCATATAAAAGTTTTTAATATACTAAAAATACATAACAATTAAATATGATAAAGCTTAATTGACTAATACTGCGATAGGAATGGCCAGTATAGAAATGGAATGATTTTGACTTTCAATTGATAAAAATTATCCACTATATTCCCTTAATAAATAAAGAGGTAAGTAGGTTGATTGCGAGTCTTTGGGTATAGACATTTTTGTTGCGATTTCGGAAAATAATGCTAGAGATGTTACTACTTCATTGGGTAATTCATTATTTTTCCCGGATCTGAAATTAAAAAAACAAAAATTATTTGCAAAAGATACAATACTCTTTAAACTACGTTTTGAGGTGGATTACTTTAAAGCACAAGGAAAGAAAAGAGTCTATTGTAACATTTACTGAAAAATAAGAATAAATCTTTCCTCATTGTTTATAACTTTTTTTTTTTTTTACACAAAAAAAAAAAAATAGTAGTGTCTGCCTGACGTTTTCATAATTTACATTACTCTCTCCTCATTGTTTAATTTCTATATTAAATAAGTGCTGAACTGTATATCATATCTTTGAAAGCAATAATCATTATTTAATGCAACGCAAGTATGATTATATTCAACAAATAGTCTTTGTATATGAGGGAGAAAAATCATCCAATTCATTTAAGCAAAATACTATCAAACGCTTTCAGTTAAGATTGTTTTAAGTCCTTGAAGTGGTTGGGGTGGGGCATTTACCAGTCCTTACCAGTCGGAGGGCATATTAGTCATTGTGTTGGATGTTCACAGGATCTAAATTTTATAGATGAACTCGGCTTTAAGAGCGAAAACTGTGCCGATTTAAATCCCCAGTGTGAATAGATGCGGCTGGGATAGGAATTATTTTGTATGTGCAGAAGTAGTTGGATAATGTATAACTCTGTTGCAAACTAATGCTTTACAAAAAAGCTTTTGTGTAACAAATTCGCATCTAAATCTTCATGTTAAATTAATTCTTAAAAGCGTAAAGTTCCCTATTGGCCCTTGCCGACAAAAACGAGTGATCAACACATTCCTCTAAATACACCACTAGACTTAAATTTTAAGTTGTTTAGATGGAATATCAGTCCTCAGAGATAATCTGTAAGGTGGCCTTTATTATGAAATGGAATGTTGAAGTTACATATAAGGTTATTCGTATTTAGCTTCATCTATCACATTAAGAGAAATTTATAATACTCTACTCAAATTTAATTCCTTATGTATTATTAGGAAATTCATTATTTTCCCTAAGTTTCTTTGAAATAGGAAAAAAGAATTTTTTTTTTCCTAAATAAATTTTAAATTCAAGAAACTTACTATAAATCATAAAATAGGTAATGAATTAAAAAGACTACTTACGAGTAATTTGCGCCCACAACAGTATAGGAAGAAATATACTGCGCTAAAACGGACAATAGTTTAGTTGTTTGATCAATGTGAAACTGCCTGAGTAAAGTCGTGATTCCAATAACTAATGGCGGACCATCTAATCCTTCTGTTCCTTTTATACTTTTTATGCTACCTGTAAAAAGAATGAGACCAGATATGCTGATTCCAAAGGAAAATCATAGCTTTGTGATAATTCTATCTTCGATATAATTTGAAAACCTTAATTCGACCCCATTAAAATAATTTTAAAAGATTATTATCAACTTATACTATATTTACTAAAAAACAATGTAAGAACTATAACAAAGAAATTATATATTAATTTCTGGATTAGAAAATATCTTAAAAATATAACGCTGAAATTTTTTTTTTTTCTAGTTTAATTTACATACTGGAACAACATTTTAAAAATAGGTAGAATAAGATATTGAATGAATCAAAGATTTGAAACGAAAAAAAAAATAATCTTAAAATCAACTAAATTCCATTAATATTAACTAACATTTATTGAAGTTTGTTTAATGAAATTTAGAATCAATTTATTATTTTTGAATACCCCAAAAATTTCACACATATTCAAATTCAAATTCGTGAAATTTCTTAATTAAAAACAGTCTATGAGATTTGACTGGTTATATATATATATATATATATATATATATATATATATATATATATATATATATATATATATATATATATATATATATATATATATATATATATATATATATATATATATACTTACCTAGAACTTTTGAAAAATGAATCTTGTTAACTTGTGAAATAATCGTAACTAAAAGAATAACATTCAAATGATGAAACGATTTTGGGGTAACATAAATTTTGTCCAAAGGTTGAGTCATACCACATCTTTCAAGGTATGTTGAAAGTTCGCTGACAAGTACTCCATCTGTATCAGGATAAGGCTTTGTGGGATCAGAATAATGTTTCTTAATATCCGAAAGAAGTGAGCTGGAAAATTTTTAATAATATACTGATTTCAGGTAAAAAGTATTAGTTACATAAAACTACTTTTTGTATAAATCAATGTAAGTAATAATTATATTAATACAGATGAAAATACTTTAAAATAAAATCCTCTACATTGTTACAGTTTAGTTAAAATTTGGCAAGCAAGCACTCGGCAGAAAGAACTTATTATGAAGGAGAGGGTGTCTTTCTTTCCAATTTGAAAAATAAATAGAAGAACCATTATATATATATATATATATATATATATATATATATATATATATATATATATATATATATATATATATATATATATATATATATATATATATATATATATATATATATATGTAATGTTAGGCACTGTGGGATCTTTTGTAATAAATACTGACGAAACTGGCGACGATTTGCATATAACAGAAATAACTTAAAATAAAGTTAAGCCTTTTTCTTTATTTTATTTGTGGTTGAACTAAATAAAAGAATACTTAATTAACTCGAGTGTCGAAGACATTAATGTAGTAACCTTTTCCCTTTTCTTACCTTGAATTACATGTACTAAAAACTGGGAAAACGACTTTAATTTAAAAAAAATATATATTACAGGTTAGCTTTGGTTGGTGGGATTTTGAAGGCAGGTTATTACCTTAAATTGCATGTAAGTAAGGGGGGTGGAGGGGGTCTGGTATGAAACGGCATTTGATAAGCATGTGGCTTTCTCCTTTTTCTCCGATTTTTATATTCTTCTACTATAGATAGAAAGAAGAAAACTATCGTGAACACGACAGAAAAATAAAGAAGAAAAGTTAAGAAATTAAATAGCTGTTATTGTTATTCCTTATACTTTTGAAAATAATAGACAGTCGTTCAGAATTTAAAGGTGTATTGATAAATTGGGCAAATAGTAATCTTCGTTATTATAATAGTCTACATAGAAGTATGATGAAGGTCGGTGTTAAAAATTCATTAATGGGAAGTACGATAAATCATTATAAGTAATTTTAGGTAACTATTTTTTTTTTTAAATTTAAAATTATTCTTTATATAACAACATACATTACGATTATAATTTAACCTATATACTTTGGAGTATAAAAATAGAAAACTAAATACAGCAATATGTCCTTTTATATACACTTACCTATTCATAGCCTCCATTGCGTAGGACAACAACTGTGATTGGAATTGGCATGATACTTTCAAACGGTTCACCACTTGACATCGTAAAATCTGCATTTGTCCAATCTTTAATAAACTATCAATAAGTAACGGGCTTATTTTCTGCATTTTCTGAATCCAAATGGTGTAATGTCGCTGCGGTTGTGCTGATATATATATATATATATATATATATATATATATATATATATATATATATATATATATATATATATATATATATATATATATATATATATATATATATATATATATATATATATATATATATATATATATATATATATAGGGATGGAGCGATACCAAAATTTTTACCGATACCGATACCTAAAAATATATATACCGATACCAAATACCGATATATGCCGATACTACTATATACCGATACTTACCGATACTGATATTATACAAATTTTTTGGATACCGATACTGAAAAGGTACCGATACCGGTATCGGAAAATATGCGATACTTGCCGATACCGATACTTCACTCCATCCCTAATATATATATATATATATATATATATATATATATATATATATATATATATATATATATATATATATATATATATATATATATATATATATATATATATATATATATATATATATATATATATATAGGTCGATTTTTAGGAAAATATTATTATATTTATACTGAAGCCAAATACTGATAGCAAAATTCTTGATAGTTTTTATTTATTTTATTAATTATACTTTATTTTTCTCAGACGTTTCGGATTCTAGCAATCCATCATCAGTAAGGAGTAAAAGAAACTAAAAAAACAAAAATAAAAATATTAAAAACAAAAAAGCTACAAACAGTATCTATACAAAAAACAATAAATTAAAAAAAAAAATTAACATGTTTAAATATTTGATCCTTATTTAAGAGGGAAAATTATTCATTTTTAATTTTCTAAACTTCTTTTAATATTACTTGGATATGACCAAAGAATTTTCGAAATACTTACAAATTATAGTAGAATTTGGGGCTACTTTGGCTGAGATTTGTTGAATAAAATTAAAAATTTCTGCATCAGAATATATTTTTTTATCAATGATATTAATAACTATCTGTAGAATATATATATATATATATATATATATATATATATATATATATATATATATATATATATATATATATATATATATATATATATATATATATATATATATATATATATATATATAACACACGTCTCACTACATTGATAAATAATCAAATATCCTCTGTAATATACTATTAATTTCCTATTCACATTAGTGCCATGAGAATATTTGTTTTTAAATAGTGTACTACTATTAAATAGTAATCTTATTCTTCTACAGATTAAAGCAAAATTAATATAAACAGAGAAGAACGATTTTGTGCAATTTCCTGATATAATTGACAATCCATCAGTATAATATAAACTTTTGAGGCCTTGTCACTAACCGAACATCTAGAATTGTTTTTTTAACTCCATAGAAAGAAAAAAAACCTAAGGCAACTTATCTAAAAGCGAGAACACTGATCAAATATTTAAATTATTTTTTAAGTCAATAGAGAGAAACACAAATCTAAGGTTGCTTATCTACAGGCGAGCAAGTGAGTCATGGTAACAGTGATTTATCTCTTAAATTTGGGTTTAATAAAATTCAACTGAGTTATTCTGCCTGGACATTCCAACTGCGATCGTTAGTTAGAATTGTTTTAAAAGCAGCATAAATTCTCGATAGTAAAAGTAAACGATGGTAGGAGGAAGAAGCTGGTTTTGCATACAGTTCTGAGAACTACTTTGTATAAGTGTGTGTTTTCAAATACAATCTGGTAAGTCATATTTTTAAATTAGTAACGAAGACGTACCTGTAATTCCTTAACGATTAAGAAGGCTAACAATTTATCAATGCCAGCAAGTCCAGCAACGCAAATTGCTTTTTCAACGTTTTCAACAATCGTACTATTAAGAACTTCATTATGATTTTTACTATCGTACCAGGTCTCCAATTCCGAAATATAAACAGTAGTCCTAATATATATATATATATATATATATATATATATATATATATATATATATATATATATATATATATAATATATATATATATATATATATATATATATATATATATATATATATATTATTTACGATAATCTTTACTCGACCATATAACGAATTAAATTTAATAAATTGATCTTAACATTTTACACTATTAACAATAGTTACATTATATTACTTACTTTGGGCTTGTAATTCTCAAAATTTCAGTAAGAAGTCTACCAATAAAGTTTACCGATTGATTGTCCACAGAAGGAAATTTCGGAATGGGAATGGCAACGCTTTGATATGCACTTTCGTGGTCGGATATTTTTTTCTTCAACAGAATGTTACATTCCTGAAACGAGAAAAGTAATATATTTTTGTTTGCTTGCTTAATGGTAAATTTATTGACATGTAAACTTAAAATGTTCTATTATTCCTTTAGTTAAAACAGTGGAAGTTAATATACTGATAAGACAACGGAAAAAGTAATATAATTTTTTTCCTCGTATAACTATAACAACTTTTTTAGAAAAAGAATGCAGAGTAAAAGAACAATGAATCTGTAATATGTTTTTAAGTTTACATGCTGCAAACTAATCAATCTTTAACCTACCATCTATTCTTTTAAAAGAATTTCACTGTTTACTACTGGTGATGATTATTTGGCTAAGATTAGTTTTATTTTGCAAGTTTACAAATTTTATTTACAATTTAATATTCTGCAAATTTTTTAAACTCAATTTCTCTGAAAACATTATTCCTGAAATTAATTCATTTTAGGTGTGACAATAGTTAGGAGTTAAAGATTGTAGACCTGAAAGATTTTTGGTAAAACGGAGTCGGTAGGGAAACAGGTGAATCCAGGGATTTAAATTTTTATTCTGATCCCATACCATACCTTATATTACCTGCTCAACATTATAATTAATAATTCTTGTCATTTCCTCTTGCCACATCTTTAGTCCATATGTATTAATGTAGTCTTGAATGTACTCAAAAGATGTTTGAAAGCCTTTCATTTGTCGACCAACAATTTCTAAACGTTTCTTCAAATCATTTCCCTGTAAGTTTAAAACGAAAAACAAAACATGAAATTTGCAAAGTATAATGTCCAATGTCCATAACATTGGGGAAATAAGAAAAAAAATAGATAATGAAATTTACAGGAGGCAAGAAGTTTATCCAATATATTATTTTTACTCTATTAATCCGGAGAGAAATGGAAAGAAAACTTAATAAAAGCATTACAATAATGAAGCTAACTTTATTGAAAGAAAAAAAAAACAAATAAAAAGTAAACAATAAAGTTTTTTCCCCCAAAAAAAAAAAGCAAACACTAACGTTTTTCCCCCAATAGTATATTTGAAAAAAAAAAAAATTATTTTACTAAAAATAACTCTAGAGACTTTAATTTAGACTTTAATTTTTAATTACCTTGCCTTTCTGATTAAAAACGAAACCATGATGAAGAGAAGTAGCCACTTGTCGAACTAGTTCTCTTCGAACCCCTTCATCTAAAAGTTTTCTCGGATCAATCTGAACAACACCAACAAGAGTTCTCTTCATCTTTGATATTCCCTCTGCCAACACGCCAACTCTTTGTGTTAGTTCGGCCATCTATATACCGGTGTATATATATATATATATATATATATATATATATATATATATATATATATATATATATATATATATATATATATATATATATATATATATATATATATATATATATATATATATATATATATATATATATATATTATATATACCTTGAAGATACTCTTTAAATAGTAAATACTAAAAAATAAAATTTTCTAAAGTATGGGAAAATTGTAAACAAATGAAGTTGATTTCTCAGTATTTTACTAACGGATCATCAACAATGAGCACATTACAGATACCATTCATGATCTCTTCACTAGTTGTGATTTCAAGTGTGCAGTAGGTTTGAGGGTAATAAAGGCACACTACGCTATTCATCAAAGAAAAGGTAATTTGAGATTGATTATCATCAAAACACTTACAAAAATATATCACTTTGGAGAAACTATTTTCCTAAGCCAAATGCTGAATAAAAATGAGGAGCACAGAACCCTGAAGTGTGACCATAAACTCCTTTTGCAACGAATTCAAAGGCCATATTACTTGGGATTCTAAGATAAACCCTTAGAAAATAATTCTGACTATACACTCAAATTTTAAATTCCTGAAACTAGGTGATGAGCATGTTAGGCCCAAGCCTTGACGAATGTAAGGGGAAAAAAAAATGTTTTCAACTATATGAAAACAGTCAACAGAAGAGGTACGAAATGAATTCTCTCTTTCTCTCTCAACACTGATTCAGCTTAGATAGGTCTCTTATTAGAGCACTGAATAAAAAAGCCTTCAGATTTGATATTCTGTCAGAGACTATTTCTAACTCAGGCTGCACTCAGTAAAGTACAGAAAAGGAGAAAAATATGCTGAAAAAAATTAAGAGTAATGGAAATGTGATATACTTCAGACTTTCAAAAAATACTAAAACCGTTGAAAAAAGTTTGCAGAGTTAGCAATTATTTACATCAATTCAGATAAGAATATATAAAAACATTTTTTTTATGCAAACTATTAGAAAGGTGAGCTTTACTCAAAGAAAATAAAAAATAAGATTCTATCTTTTCTTTTCTCACATTCACATAAGTATCCCTCAAGGTAAGAGAAGGTCTCATACGAAATATCCATCTCAAAAGATCTAAAAGTTATAAACGCATTTACATAAACAATAGAAAATATAAGAAATAAATAAATGTGAAATGAAGATAAAGACTAACTACTCATGAAAATTGTTTTCAAATACCTACTTTGTATCTTTCATCAAGCTGAGCAAAATCTTTTAATTTATCTTTGTCTAACCGAGTTGGAATCTCAATCATGGAAGTCTGAAGCTTGATTATTTGTTCCAAAAGATTAAACATTGCTTCAGGAATAATCTGGAGAACCTATAAGCATATAATATATATATATATATATATATATATATATATATATATATATATATATATATATATATATATATATATATATATATATATATATATATATATATATATATATATATATATATATATATATATATATATATATATATATATATATATTATAAAAGGTGTAGAAAAAGATGTTACGAGTACAAGGTTGGCAATATATGTACCACTCCTCTCGAAACATTGCATACATCAATTTTTACTCCACAACTAGATGCTACCCTTATCTTTCTCAATCTAGTTATTTTTATCTACTTCACTCTGAACAGAATGTGGGTACCTAAAATGGCATTTGTTTTAAGTAAAATTTTTAAAAAAACAAATAAATCACATGAGAAACTCAGAGCTAAACTGCATTAACTCCAAATCATGATTGAAGTAAAAAATGTACTATGAACTCCTTTCACATTTTAGATAATATTCAATAACTATGACCTAAATTTCAGTAAATTTATGGTTTACAAACAATATTTACCGACTCAGTTTATGAGTTATTTACCAGCGCCAGCTAACTGTAACTCAATTTATCTCAAAAGCCTAAAAATTATATGACCAACTTTAGCTCTGAGCTGTTTCATATATATATATATATATATATATATATATATATATATATATATATATATAATATATATATATATATATATATATATATATATATATATATATATATATATATATATATATATATATATATATATATAT
>SEYY01007727.1:0-5000 GCA_009176605.1 Armadillidium nasatum
TGCTGTTGTTGTCGTTGTCGTTTCCTCGCAAGCACAAAGACCAACTACAAAAGAGGAGCGGCAGCGGCAGAAGCATCATCATCAGCAGCAGCGGCAAAAGTAGTAGTTCCTTTTCGACCCCAGTCTGGCTTTCGTCCCGAAGTAACCGAGATTAGGTCTGCGCGGGTAGGTCCTTCGTTTGTGCATCGTCTCGGCGAAAGACCTATTTTCGCCAGGCTGAAAAGCGGTGAAAAAAGGGAAACCTGTTTTTAATAACGACTCGTGGTAGAGGATCACTTGGCTCGTGGGTCGACGAAGACCGTTGCAAAATGCGGAAATGACCGTTCAAGCAAGCGACGTCAAAGTCGACAGGTCGAACGCACATTGCGCCCGTTCCACAGCGAGAAGGCGGAAGAGGGTTCGTTGGATGGAGGTTGTTGAGCAGCAGCAAAAAGAGCTCTTTATTCCGATTATTACCTCCACAGCGCCCTCTCAGCGGGTTGCGCCTTCTTCTTTTTTAAAAAAAAAAATGAAAAAGCGCATACTCCTTCGCCTGTCTCGCGCCGGGGCGGGCACCCTTGATCAAGAGTCGGTAACCCAAATAATCAAGTTAAGTCAAGACCTCTGATTCGCTTCGTGTGTAGGGGAGCAAGTAGGCAAGGTTTCTAGCAGGCAAGAAAACGTTGGGGGGGGCCTAACAGCTCTCAGCCCCAGGACTGCCCGTCTGGCTGACCTGAAAGCGCCCTGATAGCGCGGCGTTTCAATTGTCATTCCTTTGTTCTTCTCGCGGGATGTTCGAGTACCCTGGACGTATTAGGCAAGGGATGTCTCGGCATCGGCACCTTTTGCGGCTAACATTTATGGGGGGGCAGGTTGAGTCCCGGTCGAAAGCCCTAACGACGGCGGTGCTGGCAAGGTCGGAGTGGGAACGGAGTAGGATTGTTGACTCTCTTTGCGTGTGCGACGCGCATTGTTGGTGCGTACACGAAGTACGTACGAACCAAAAGTTCGTACGTACGTGCGTGCTACGGGTCCTTTCCTGTATCATCTTCGTCTCCGACCCATGGTATCCGCTCCCGCTTTCGATCCCCTGTACCTTACCCTACAAAAAGTCCCAGACCTTCCAGATATTCGTCGGTACGTTCTTAGCCTTTTTACGGGAGCAAACTGGAGTAGTAGCGGTACTTAAACACTGCTGCTGGTCGCTGGATCTCTCGTATATAAGAGGCTGTTCGTCGAATGTTAGCCAAAATTGACAAGTGTCGGGCTCGAGCTCTCGTCCGTAGTGCGTCCTTCGGGAAAAGCGCTCGCGTAGGAGGCAGAGGCCTTGGGCGTTCGTAGGGACGATTAGGTTAAAGATATGCACGCATCCTGTCCCTGCGTCGCCTTAAGTACGTAGCGTTGAGGAACGAAAAGAGATAATGTAAGAAGGGGAGTAGTAAGAGAGCAAGCCCAAACCTCTTCTCGCTACCTTCTTTTTACGCAAGCTAATAATAAAACGTTCCTCGCGCGAAAAATCCTGGACGATCGCGATTCCTTACAGACATAAAAAGCCTCTGATCTTCTTACTTCGTCTTCGCCGTCGTCGACGTCATTGCCGCGTTTTGTCTAGCTAGCGGCGTTGGCGTAGGTGGCGGCGGGCGAAAAGAGGAATCGATCGCGAGAAGATGCATTTAAGAGCTTTCTCCGCGTTCATAAAGGGGAAGAAAAGAGGAATACGCGACAGTGTGGAACGTCTTCGGAACGGAAGCAGCAGCAGCAGCAGCAGCAGTGTGGCGCCTGTTTTTGCTTGCTGTGCAAACTGCTCTCTCGTCTAGTAAAAATAACCGCTACTGAATAATAGTACCTTCCTTCAGCCTCACACCACGTTGAAAAGGAGGCAGGCAGTCAGGCAGGTTCGCTTTTATTTATTTTTTGGGGCGAAGATGGTGGCGTTGTCGTGTGGTGGTTGGTGAAGGGCGCCTCCAACCACCACATCAAAGTGTTTCCGTAATAACTCGGGCGTTTTCCACACACACACTCTCCTTCGGTAAACGGAGATAGAGTATCGCAAAAGTGGAAAATCCCGTCTCGCCACCACTAGTAACCTCATTCCCACAAACAAAAGCGGCTTGCTTCTTCCTCCTCCTCGCGGGTGAGCGCACAAAAAAGAAGGATACGTACGATAGTAGCGGGAAAAAAGATGGATGAGTAGTAGTAGAAGTAATTATAATAAAGTTCCTTTCCGATTTTGAACGTTCCCGCGCTAATGTCGCGTTCTCTTTGATTACTCCTCTTTAGCGGAGAACAACAACAAGCTTTTGTGCATGCTTATCGCTCGTCTATAAGGCGCTACTATAGCGTGATCAGAGGGGCATCGGGTGATGCGAACGGGCGCGAGTAGGTGCACCGGCTACGCCAACAGCAGCAGCTTCTTCCGCAATATGTTCTTCTTCTCGTTTTTGCTGCTGCGGTCGCTGCTGCTGACGCTGGGTGCATCGACTGGCGTCGACTGTTTCGTTAGCACACTGCCGCCCGCGTGCCTAAGCCGACCTTGTTTCAAGGGAGAGTACCCGCAGAACTTAAGCATATCAATAAGCGGAGGAAAAGAAACCAAAAGGGATTCCCCGAGTAAGGGCGACTGAAAAGGGAGGAGCCCAGCGCGTAGCCTGCAGGCACGCCCCACTAGATGGGTCACGGGCCTGCGAGGGATGCCGCGTATGGGAGGAATCGTGGGAGAGCTCGCGCGACCTGAAGTATTTATTGAATGTTGTCTCATTGCCCATAGAGGGTGTAAGGCCCGTAAGGTCGTCGCGTCGCGTCTCTCGCCGGTTCCTCTCGAGAGTCGGGTTGCTTGAAAATGCAGCCCTAAGTAGGTGGTAAACTCCATCTAAGGCTAAATATTCCCACGAGACCGATAGCGTACAAGTACCGCGAGGGAAAGTTGAAAAGAACTTTGAAGAGAGAGTTCAAAAGAGCGTGAAACTACCACGAGGTTAAAGCGAGTGAGCGTTCGTATCCGAACGGCTGGTATTCAACCTGCCCCGGACGTTGGCGGCGGAGGGTCGCAAAGCGTACTGAACGGATCTCCCTTGAGGCCGCGGAACTCGTTTCCCGGTCTCTCGAGGCGACCGGCGTTTCCTCCGTGCGCGCGGAAGGGGGGTGCTCTTCTGGCCGAAGTAGGGCGTCGCGGCCGTTCGAGAGGTGTCGATGACACGAGGGTCAGGGAAACCGCTTCTTTCAGTTTCGGATCGGCGTCGTTGTCGTCTTTCTAAGGCGGCGGCGGTAGCGCCCCCGGATCGCGGGATTAGCGGGGCCGCCTCGTTCCAGTCTGACGGCCTTTCGGACGGTGAAATCATGACAAAATCGCGCCTGCGACGGGGTCGGCGTCCTCTCCCTCTTCTCCTACGGAGAAGAGGCGAAGGCGCCCCCGATTAAACGTCCCGAGCGCGATACGCGGCGTAGGTTTACTGCGACAGCTTACTCGTCCCGTCTTGAAACACGGACCAAGAAGTCTAGAATATGCGCGAGTCAAAGGGTTGGCTAAACCCCAAGGCGAAACGAAAGTGAAAACGATTTTTTCTTCATAGGGCCGATCCGGTTCGGGGTGCGTTAGCGGGGAGTCTTTATCCCCCTTCGCGGTCGTTCCCCTTCTTCTTCGGCATCCTTTTCGCTGCTGCTGCTGCGCGCGTTTCGTGCGCGCGCTAGTAAGCGGGCGGGTAGGCGTGTCGTCGTGGTCGGGGCGCCGCGGAGGGTGGCTCCCTACCTTTCCCCTCGATTCGTCTTCCATAAAGTATGAGAACGGCGCAGGCTCGGGGCTCGCAGGCGACCTCCCTGCCGCTAAGGCTTAACCGTTCGCATCCTTCGTTCGGCGCGCTCGCATCATCGGTTGGTTCGTCGACGCTTCGTCGTCGTCGTCGCCTCGGCGTCGGCGTCAGCGTGGCTGAGGCCCCAGCCGTAACGTAAAAGCGTTCGTTCGAGGTCGTCGGTTCGCTGGCTAGGGACGAGCGGCGGGTTCTTTGAGCGCATATTTTAGTACCCGAAAGATGGTGATCTATGCTTGGCCAGGATGAAGCCAGAGGAAACTCTGGTGGAGGTCCGTAGCGATTCTGACGTGCAAATCGATCGTCGGAGCTGTGCATAGGGGCGAAAGACCTATCGAACCATCTAGTAGCTGGTTCCCTCCGAAGTTTCCCTCAGGATAGCTTGTGCTCATTAGCAAATAAAGGAGTTTCATCCGGTAAAGAGAATGATTAGGGGTCCTTGGGGATGAAATTTCCTCAGCCCATTCTCAAACTCTAAATGGGTGAAATAGCGTGCTTTCTTCACTGAAGCATTGTTGTTACCGTTTTTACTAGAATCCGAGTACCAAGTGGGCCATTTTTGGTAAGCAGAACTGGCGCTGTGGGATGAACCAAAAGTCGAGTTAAGGGGCCTAAGTATCGGCTCATTCAGAACCCTTGAAAGGCGTTGGTCGCTCATGACAGCAGGTCGGTGGCCATGGAAGTCGGCATCCGCCAAGGAGTGTGTAACAACTCACCTGCCGAAGCGACTAGCCCTGAAAATGGATGGCGCTAAAGCCGATCCCCGATACTCGACCGTCGGGGCAGTACCGGCCCTCACTCCCCTTAAACAAGGGAGACCGAATCTTACCTACTCTGTCCCTGAGAAGGTTCGGATAGGGTCTCGAAGCCTCGACGAGTAGGAGGGCGCGGGGGTGAGCGCGGAAGGTCAGGGCGTGAGCCCGACTGGAGCCGCCTCCGGTGCAGATCTTGGTGGTAGTAGCAAGCACTCAACTGAGAGCACTGAGGGCCGTGCGGAGAAGGGTTCCTCGTCAACTGCGTTTGAACGAGGGTTAGTCGATCCTAAGTCCCCGGCTAACGCCTTTTCGAGGGCGTGGCGTCACGGGTCTCGCGAAGTAACAACGCAAAGCGCTATGGAATGATGTGTAGATGTAGGTGGTGGTGGTGGTGGTGGTAGTGCTGATGGTTTGGAGGTGGTTGGTTGTTGCGTTTGTAGAAATTTCAGTGGCAAAAACGGCA
>SEYY01007727.1:10000-12500 GCA_009176605.1 Armadillidium nasatum
CACGTGAAGTGCGAAAATTTGGGAGTTTTCGCTACGGTCCTTAGCGGAATCGAGCCCTCTGTACTTTTGGAACGGGTTGGGGGGGACCCGTTCTGTAGGCGACTCGCAGAGGGTAGAGGCTGATAAACGAGGCATTTGGGAGCTGGATGCCTGAGAAAGAAAAATTTCTCGTGTCATTAAGTGAGTTTCGATTACTCCCGCCGTTGACTCGACGAAATTTTCGTGGGGCGAGGGTCAGTTTTGAGAGGCCTCTCCCCACGTGAAGTGCGAAAATTTGGGAGTTTTCGCTACGGTCCTTAGCGGAATCGAGCCCTCTGTACTTTTGGAACGGGTTGGGGGGGACCCGTTCTGTAGGCGACTCGCAGAGGGTAGAGGCTGATAAACGAGGCATTTGGGAGCTGGATGCCTGAGAAAGAAAAATTTCTCGTGTCATTAAGTGAGTTTCGATTACTCCCGCCGTTGACTCGACGAAATTTTCGTGGGGCGAGGGTCAGTTTTGAGAGGCCTCTCCCCACGTGAAGTGCGAAAATTTGGGAGTTTTCGCTACGGTCCTTAGCGGAATCGAGCCCTCTGTACTTTTGGAACGGGTTGGGGGGGACCCGTTCTGTAGGCGACTCGCAGAGGGTAGAGGCTGATAAACGAGGCATTTGGGAGCTGGATGCCTGAGAAAGAAAAAATTTCTCGTGTCATTAAGTGAGTTTCGATTACTCCCGCCGTTGACTCGACGAAATTTTCGTGGGGCGAGGGTCAGTTTTGAGAGGCCTCTCAAAGGCCTGGATTTGAGAAAGAAAAAATTTCTCGTGGGACTTAGAAAAAATTTTTGACTCCAAAAAATTTTCGTGGGGCGAGGGTCAGTTTTGAGAGGCATCTCCCCACGTGAAGTGCGAAAATTTTTGAGCTTTCGCTACGTTCCTTAGCGGAATCGAGCCCTCCGAAAATTTTTGGTCGGTCACCTGGGGACCCGTTTTCTAGGCGGCTCGCAGAGGGTAGAGGCTGATAAACGAGGCATTTGGGAGGTGGATGCCTGAGAAAGAAAAATTTCTCGTGTCATTAAGTGAGTTTCGATTACTCCCGCCGTTGACTCGACGAAATTTTCGTGGGGCGAGGGTCAGTTTTGAGAGGCCTCTCCCCACGTGAAGTGCGAAAATTTTTGAGCTTTCGCTACGTCCTTAGCCTTAGCGGAATCGAGCCCTCTGTAAAATTTTTGGTCGGTCACCTTGGGGACCCGTACCCGTTTCTGTAGGCGGCTCGCAGAGGGTAGAGGCTGATAAACGAGGCATTTGGGAGCTGGATGCCTGAGAAAGAAAAAATTTCTCGTGTGTGTGGACTTAGAAAAAATTTTTGACTCCAAAAAATTTTCGTGGGGCGAGGGTCAGTTTTGAGAGGCATCTCCCCACGTGAAGTGCGAAAATTTTTGAGCTTTCGCTACGTTCCTTAGCGGAATCGAGCCCTCCGAAAATTTTTGGTCGGTCACCTGGGGACCCGTTTTCTAGGCGGCTCGCAGAGGGTAGAGGCTGATAAACGAGGCATTTGGGAGGTGGATGCCTGAGAAAGAAAAATTTCTCGTGTCATTAAGTGAGTTTCGATTACTCCCGCCGTTGACTCGACGAAATTTTCGTGGGGCGAGGGTCAGTTTTGAGAGGCCTCTCCCCACGTGAAGTGCGGGGCTACGCGGAATCGAGCCCTCTGTACTTTTGGAACGGGTTGGGGGGGACCCGTTCTGTAGGCGACTCGCAGAGGGTAGAGGCTGATAAACGAGGCATTTGGGAGCTGGATGCCTGAGAAAGAAAAAATTTCTCGTGTCATTAAGTGAGTTTCGATTACTCCCGCCGTTGACTCGACGAAATTTTCGTGGGGCGAGGGTCAGTTTTGAGAGGCCTCTCCCCACGTGAAGTGCGAAAATTTGGGAGTTTTCGCTACGGTCCTTAGCGGAATCGAGCCCTCTGTACTTTTGGAACGGGTTGGGGGGGACCCGTTCTGTAGGCGACTCGCAGAGGGTAGAGGCTGATAAACGAGGCATTTGGGAGCTGGATGCCTGAGAAAGAAAAAATTTCTCGTGCTCACAGTAACGATGCCCACCGATTATAGTCCCGGCCTACTGACTTTTCGTCGAGTCAACGGCGGGAGTAATCGAAACTCACTTAATGACACGAGAAATTTTTCTTTCTCAGGCATCCAGCTCCCAAATGCCTCGTTTGTTCTCATCTCTCTACCCTCTCGGGAGCTCCTTCCCTTAGCGCGAAGTCCCTCGACGCACCAGTCGTAAGGGAAATGACTCGTCCGCCACGAAACAAGCCCGCCACCTGGTGGCGAAAGTATGCACTAATGAAACTTTCTTTTCTTTAAAGTCTCACTTTCGCCAAAACGGAAGAATGCCATGCGTCTCCTACGATATTCGTGTAGGACTCACTGTCAGGTGTACCGCCCCAGTTTTACCAACAAATTTTCGGACACCCCGAAACTCGGGGAATTTCTCGTACTACCTCCTTAAGAGGGTTTA
>SEYY01007728.1:0-40000 GCA_009176605.1 Armadillidium nasatum
TCTTTATCGCTCTTTTCCACTTCATCATTCCACCACTTCGTATGCCTTTTCTTTGTACCTCCTACATATCTATATCCCAACTTTTCTCCAGCAATCCCATAAAGACCTCTTCCCTGTTCATTCTTCCTATTTTCTCCCTCACACTATTTCTGTATGCATTTCTCTTATTCTATTCCTTCAAGGAATCGATCTTAATTAATTTCCTTTTTTCCAAAACATTTTTCTTCTCCAGTCTAATCCTCATATCAGCTACTAACAATCTGTGGTCCGAGTCCATTGATTATCCTGGCATAACCTTGGCATTTAATATAATTCTCTTATTTGATGATATTATGCAATCTATAACTGATTTTTGGTCAAACTCTCCTGTGTTGTCGTTCCACCTGTATCTGGTGTATATATGTGCCATTCTATGTTTGAAAAAGGTGTTCATAACTTTGAGATTCTTCCTCATACAAAAGTCCAGCAATCTTTCTCCCTCCACATTTCTCTCCTCCTCACCAAAACCGCCCACAACCTCCTCCTCCACCTCACTTCTCCTTTTTCCCACTCTGGCATTGAAATCTCCGATCAAGAGGCATACATTATCCTCCTCCTGTTTCAGACCAACCCACCTCTCCATCAATTCCATAAACTCTTCCTTCTCCTCCTCTGTATGTCCCTGTTGGGGCGCATATACCTGGAACACATGATACTTCTTTCTCCCAATTTTTAAACTACATACTATTAATCTCTCGGTTATTCCCTCAACCTTAACTATATGTGAGCTCAACCTTGGTCCCACCACAAATCCAACTCCGTGCTTCCTAAAACCCTCTTCCACTCCTTTATACATCAGAACATAACCACCCCCCATATCTCTCGCTTTCTCCACCCCTCTCTCTCTCATCTCCGCCATACCAAGCAGATCATTCTTTCTCCTCTCCATCATTCTCACAATCTCTTCCTCCCTACTTCCGTACGTCGCCCCATTTAACGTTGCGATTCTAAATTTTAAGAGTATCCAAATTCAGTCCGTTTTCGTGCCTATTCTTAACCAAATAAATCGCCTGTTCCGGCTGAGTGTTGAGTATTACAAGCAAATATGTCGGGCAGTGCTGCTAGCTATCTGCCCATTTTATATATATATATATATATATAATATATATATATATATATATATATATATATATATATATATATATATATATATATATATATATATATATATATATATATATATATATATATATATATATATGTATATTTTATAGGTTTAAGAAGAAGAGAAGAAGAAGAAGAAGAAGAGCAGAAGAAGACGTATGTGGTGATAGGTTGATCGAAAGCAGAGAGACTTGGTTTAGGGTTTGGAAGGAGTTAGAAGGAGAAGGGAGTTTATCTATTATAACTCGTTTTATATAAAGGTTTTTCTTTTTCAGGTTTACAGGTTATATAAGGTTAAAGGAGTTATTTAGGGAAGGGTCATAGGATTCTCCCTTTGTATTAATTTTTATAAGTTGATAACGTTAAGCTTAAGATTATTTAATTATAAGTTATAGAGTGGAAACTCTAACAACAAAAGGAATAGTTTATTTTTGGTTGGTTTTGAAACTACAACTAATCACAGACAGATTAGATATCAGAGGGGTCTTTTTCACGTTGGGGTATCTGGGTTGCTATAATTTCTGAGCGCTCGGTGTTGTAGTTGTCCTGGGGGCCGTAGGGTGGATTAGGCTAATATCTGGTATCTGATTTGGTCTCAAGGAAGGACTATCAGTACCAGAGAAGAAACCATCAAGGTAAGATTTTGGCTCTAACCTAGGCTAGTTTTTGTCAGTGGTAGCAGAGCGTAGTTCGGCAACGGCATCAGCATGTCGACGAAAAGTCAGGAGGAGGAAGAGCAACGTCATAAGGAGACTCAAGAGAGAAAGGCGGTAACAAGAGGTAAAAGAGTGTGCCCTACATTTGACGGCGGTATAGAGGGAGAAGACTACGACATGTGGAGAAAAAGAGTAATGCTGTGGTTTAAGCTGGAAGGTAAATATTTGGAGTGTCCAGGAGGTGAGATTATGCTTAGCTTAGGAGAAAAAGCATTTCAAAGCGTTTACAACGTCGAACTGGAGGGTTTGGAGAGACAGGCAGGGATGGAAAAGGTATTGGAGGTGTTGGATAAGAGATTTGGAAAAGAGAAGAATAGAGATAGGTATGACAAGATTCTGGAATTTTTCAAGATAAGAAGGAAAATAAATGAGTCAATAAGAGATTATGTGGCAAGGTATGAGATGATTGAAAATAATTGTAAAAAAGCAGGGAAAGGTGGACCTAGGGGAAGATATGAGGTGTGTTCATTTGTTAGAAGGTGCTAACGTAGGGGAAAACCAAAGACAGATGGTGTTGGCTTATTGCGGAAAAGGTGATTGGTTGTTCGAGGAATTTAAAACTGGGTTGATTAACATCTGTGAAGGAATAGGGAAGAAAGAGACCAAGGAATGGCTGGTACAAGGTCAGGACGTCAGTATTGGTAAGAATGAAGGAAAGGAGAACGAAAGATTAAACCCAAAGAACAGATACGGGCAAACCATGAGGTGCATCTTATGTCGATCGGAATATCATTTCGCTGCAGCATGTCCCATGAAAGGTAAATGGAAAAGACAGGAAGAAGTGGTTGGTGACAGAAATCAGAGAAGTGATCAGACAGGACAAGGAGGACCAAAAGGAATTATTGTAGGTGGATTTGGAAGAGGTAGAGGAAAATTCTTTGATAACGTAAAACAGCAGGTAGGGAAAATGAGAGACAATGGAGATAAGAGTCCAAGAGCATTCATGGGAGAAAGAGACGGAAAAGAAGAATTGAATGAGTACGGTAACATTTGGCCGATTGTAGACACTGGTTGTAGTGCCAATGTAATAGGGGAGAAGTGACTAGGCTATGTATTGGGAAGTATGTGCTGGAGAGAAAGAGAGGAGGTTAAAAACACAATGGAAGTTATAGAAGGGAATTATGTTTTTGGGGAATCTAAATATAAAGCGTTTAAAAGATTAAGAATACCATGTTCATTATATAGTTGGGAGTTTTTACTTGATAACAGATGTGGTACAAGGGGACATACCATGGTTACTAGGGAGGGAATCTTTAAGGAAAATGGGAGCAAGTATTAATTTAAATAATTATGAAATGACAATAGGGGCTTTTGGGAACGTCAGAGTTCCGTTAAGAGTAGATGAAAGAGGTCATTTAAGGATAAGTTTAAGAAGAGGTATAAAGAAAGAAATATGGTGGGAGGGTAATGTGAAGGGTAGTTTAGAGGATAAGCAGGAAAGGAAAAAGATATTAACGAGACTACACGTACAATTCGGACATCCAAGTAAAGAAAGGTTGGGGGACCTTGATTAAGGATGCGTACAGAGAGGAAATGGAAGAAGATATGTTGAGGGATATTAAGAAAGATATAAATGAGTTGAGCGATAATTGCGAGATATGTATAAGGTATAAAAAGACACCCAGTAGACCCACAGTAGGGTTATCATTGGCAAAAAGGTTTAATGAAACTATATCCATGGATTTAGGGGAGCTGGAAGGAAGTAAATTTCTCGTTATGTTAGATCTAGGAACAGGATATTGTCAGGCAAGCTGGGTAAAGAGTAAGGAACCTAAGGAAATAGTAGGAAAGATCTTGGAAAGATGGATAAGTATATTTGGTGCTCCAGAAAGGATTCTGAGTGACAATGGCCTGGAGTTTCAAAACGAAGAGATGAAATTGATGTGTGAAAGGTTCAGTATAAGGCAACTAGCAACAGCAGCTGAGAGCCCCTGGAGTAATGGAAGATGTGAAAAGATGGTAGGGTTGTTGAAAGATTCTATGAGAAAAATGAGAGAGGAGGGGTGCCACAAAGAATATTGCTTGCTTTGGTCGGTAGGAGCAAAGAATTGGTTGATGGATAAAGGAGGATACACCCCAAACCAGTTGGTGTTTGGTAAGAATGGCAAGCTACCGAATAATACTGATGAGGAAGAAAGAAGTGTGGGGGTAATAGGTAAAGAGAGTGAACAGCTAAAAGAAACAATAGAAGGAATACAAAAGGCAAGGGAGGCTCATATAAAGCAGGAGGCAGAGGATAGAGTGAAAAGAGCTATGAGAGGACAAATAAGAGAACATAAGCTTGAATTAGCAGAACCTGGGGAAGAGGTTTATTATAAAAGAGAAATAGATAATAATTGGAGAGGCCCTGCAAAAGTTATAGGAAGAGATGGGAAGGTTGTAATAGTAAAACATGGTGGTACTTTAAGAGAAATTGCAAGAGTGCACATTACTAGGTTAGCTGGTTGTGGTCAAAAAGAGGTAGATGAGGAGACAGAAAAGATGGATAAAGATGATGGGGATGAAGAAGAAGATAAGAAAACAGTAGATAAGAGTATTTCTTATAACAGCGAAAATGAGGAAGAGGAGGGTTATGAAGTGGAATACGATAGAATTCAGGAAGAAGAGGAAAAAGAGAGAGATCATGATGAAGAGGATGTAATAGAGGAGGAACCAGAGGAACAAGAGGAGAGGGATGTAGTAACAATTAAGATAGGCAAGAGATATAAAGCAACAAAGAGGGAAAACGGGGAGAAAGTGAAGGTAAAGATACTCAGTAGAGCCGGAAAAGCAAAGAGCAAAAAGTGGAGTGACAGTTATAATGTACAGAATGTTGAAAATGGAGAAGAAAGTTGGATTGATTTTAGAGATATGACAGATGTGGAAGAGATCAGTGATCAAGAAGGAGGTATGGTTAGGTAATAGTTTGGAAAGTGAAAGGGTTTTGAGGGCGAAATTGCTTGAAATTGAGAATTGGGAAGAAAATGAGGTTTTTAAAAGAGTCAAGGATAAAGGTCAAAAGAGAATTTCTTTAAGGTGGGTTATGACAGAGAAAATTAAAGATGGAGAAGCAGTGTGTAAGGCTAGATTGGTTGCTAGGGGTTTTGAGGAGGAAGGAGAGGAGCTGGTAACTGAATCTCCAACGTGTTCAGGAGAAGTACTGAGGATGTGCCTAACACTGATGAAAATGAAAGGATGGAAATGCAACTCAATCGATATTAAAACAGCTTATTTGCAGGGAGATAGGATCAAAAGAAAAGTTTGGGTTACCCCGCCGAAAGAAGCTAAGGAGACAGGGTTATGGGAGTTAAAGAAAACAGTATACGGCCTAAAGGATGCAGCTAGGGTATGGTTTGATAAAGTAGTTAAGATTATATCTGAGTTAGGGGGTGTAAAGAGTAAGTTGGAACCAGCACTATTTTTTTGGAAAAAAGAAGGAAACTTGATAGGAATAATGTGTACTCATGTAGATGACTTTTGTTTTGGAGGCAACAAGGAATTCTTTGAAAACATAATCCGGGGTATCAAAAACAGATTAAAGATAGGGACTGAGGAAGTGTCAGAATTTAAATACATAGGTATAAAGATAGAGGAAAGTGAAGGAGGTGTGTGGCTGGAACAAAATAAGTATATAGATGACATAATTATACCCGATAGTAAAGAGTTCTTTGGGAATAGAGAAATGGAAGGTAGAGAGCTTACTTTATATCGATCATTAGTAGGACAAATGAATTGGATCAGCTGTCAAACAAGACCAGATTTATCATATTATGTAAGTGAAAGAAGTAGGTATTTCCGGGGTGGAAAAGTGGAGGAAATCAGAAAAGTTATAAACATATTAAAAAGGGCAAAACAAATGAGAGTAGGCATCTGGTTAGCAAAATTGAGGGACAAGGTGGAAATAGAAGTTTTTACGGATGCCTCTTTTGGAAATAGCATAGATGACAGTCCTCAGATAGGATATATAGTAGCGGTGAGGGATAATGAAGGAAATAGGTGCCCCATTGTGTGGAAATCAAAATGCGTAAGAAGAGTGGCAAGATCAACAATTGAGGCTGAAGCTATAGGGCTGATAGAAGGAATTGAGGCAGGTATATTTTTGAGCGAATGCTGGTTGGAAATAATGGGAGGCTCTAGGTTAAAAGTTAAAGTTTATACAGATAGTAAAACCCTAAAGAATGCGATATATTCGGAAACAAAGGTATTAAGTAAAAATCTTAGGATAGACATAGCTTGGATAAAATGGGTTTTAGAGTTGAAAAAGATACAAGAGGTAGAATGGGTAAATACGAAATGTCAAATAGCAGATGTGTTTACCAAAGGTAGAGTAGATGGTAATTTAATCAAAGAGTATGTAGAGGGGAAAAGGGGGAGAGAGAGAAAGGTATAAGATTGTATATTTTATAGGTTTAAGAAGAAGAGAAGAAGAAGAAGAAGAAGAAGAAGAAGACGTATGTGGTGATATAGGTTGATCGAAAGCAGAGAGACTTGGTTTAGGGTTTGGAAGGAGTTAGAAGGAGAAGGGAGTTTATCTATTATAACTCGTTTTATATAAAGGTTTTTCTTTTTCAGGTTTACAGGTTATATAAGGTTAAAGGAGTTATTTAGGAAAGGGTCATAGGATTCTCCCTTTGTATTAATTTTTATAAGTTGATAACGTTAAGCTTAAGATTATTTAATTATATAAGTTATAGAGTGGAAACTCTAACATCAAAAGGAATAGTTTTTTGTTGGTTTTGAAACTACAACTAATCACAGACAGATTAGATATCAGAGGGGTCTTTTTCACGTTGGGGTATCTGGGTTGCTATAATTTCTGAGCGCTCGGTGTTGTAGTTGTCCTGGGGGCCGTAGGGTGGATTAGGCTAATATCTGGTATCTGATTTGGTCTCAAGGAAGGACTATCAGTACCAGAGAAGAAACCATCAAGGTAAGATTTTGGCTCTAACCTAGGCTAGTTTTTGTCATATATATATATATATATATATATATATATATATATATATATATATATATATATATATATATATATATATATATATATATATATATATATATATATATATATATATATATATACACACACACACACACTGTACCCACCCACGTAACTATACGTAATTGTGAAATTCTCGGAGCCATTCCCGTGGATTCACATAGTTTCTGCTACCAACAGGTACCATGTATATATAATTAATTTTAGTTATTGTGCTGTCAGCGAAGCCAACCACTTTTCACTGATCTTTAAAGAGACTGTAATGACCACAAAGAATCCAATTAAAAGCTTAGTACCCAAATGGGTTTGACTTCGTCCTTTTAGAATAGATCGGAAAAAATTTTTTTTTTTTTTTTCGGGTGGGTTAATCTTATTACAGAAAAAATGAATGTCAATTGCTTATTATTAATGGTTGAGAATGAATGAAGGCAAAGTTTTTAATTATTTTAGATTGGACAAAAAATATATTTGATTATTAAGAGTTAACGGACAGTATAAATTAAACTGAGAAAAAATGACAGGACATGGCGTCAACCCGCAAACACTCAGCCACCGACAGAGACAATTACATGTGGGTTGTGCCGTAAACGCATTGCAATGGCGGTCGAATTGGTCAGTTAATGGTCCATGTGAGTACTATCACGCGTTACCATATAAACTAAAGACTGCACAAACAAGTTAACGGTTTTGCAATATGGTGGTTATATTATGGTGCGTGAGAGTTAGGTCTAAGATTTAACATTTCTGAATTCGTCGCAGACATTTTTTTATAGGTTACCATTTTACGACCTTTTGTAGAGAATCACAAAAACTCATAAAACAATTATTTTAGTCTAAAAAAAAAAAATTCTTAAAAAAATTCCACTAAAATTAGAGCAAGAGACGGTAGACTAACATTAAACCCTTTCTACAAAACCAATTCCAATATTTATTTCCAAATTGGAAATATTTTTTACGAGACTTTCATTAGAATTAACTGAAAAAAATAAATAAATATACAATTATCGCCCCAATTTTTTTTTAAACAAATAAATGAAATTAAAACAAACAGTTTAACACAAATTTTAATTTAGCTTTTGGTAGAGCAACACTGACAAATAAATTAAAATTACAAACAGCCTGTGTCAAAATACTGTATGAACTATTTTTTTTTTATTTATTTATTTATTTTTTTTTTTTTTTTATAATACAATTTTGTGCAACTAAAAATTAATAATTAAAAAAAAAAAAAAAAAAAAAAAAAAAAAAAAAATATAAATATATATATATATATATATATATATATTATATATATATATATATATATATATATATATATATATATATATATATATATATATATATATAATATATATATATATATATATATATATATATATATATATATATATATATATATATGAGCACTATTTACTAACATGCTTATTTATATAAAAAATGGTAAAAATAATCTAAATATATATATATTTTTTTTTTCGAAAAAAAAAAATGAAAAATTAAAATGACAAAAAAAAAAAAAAAAAATGAAAATCTAAATTAAATAAAAAAAATATTTTTTTTTTTTTTTTTTTTTTTTATTTTTTTTTTTTTTTTTTTTTTTTTTTTTTTTTTTTTTTTTTTTTTTTTTTTTTTTTTTTACATTTTTAAAACAAAAAAAAAATAATTGATTTATTAACATTAATAACAGTATATAAGACCTAATTTAATCATATTAAAATAAATATTCGACAAAGTGAAAAAAACTTTTGAAAAATGTAGAAATTATTTTTAAAATAAGATTAAATTTAAAAAAAAAAAAAAAAAAATGTATGAAAATAAAAAAAAAAACTAACTTTACATTAAATAACCTTACATTGTGACTACCTGTTACAATAAGATATTTGTAGTAGGGAAGCAGAGGTATGATACCGAGGTCAAAAAATCCTTCGGAACCATACCACTGGTAGGAAGTACTTTAAATAAGCGCACTCAAATAAAAATTCTAATACAAGGGAGCGAGGAGAAGACATTGTTGTATACATCTTACACATCAGTTTTTTTATAAATAAAAAAAAAAAAAATACATGAACGCATACTCTGTACAACTTACCAGTAAGTACTTTAAAAAAAAAATAAATGTACCGATTTCCAAAGCATAAAATTATGTATAAACTTAAGCCTAAAGAAGAGCCGTGGATCAAACAGGAACTAGAAGAGCCAAGACCCAAGAATCAAAAGATTTTATTAAGACCCATAAAAAAAAAACAGTTTGATTCCACAACCCTACCAAAGGCTTAAGTTTAATTTTTACTTTTTTATTCTAACAAAGGCTTAAGTTTAACCTTTACTTTTTTATTCTAACAAAGGCTTAAATTTAACTTTAACTTTTTTTTATTCTAACATAATAAACCTATTTAGTTTAGTCTCTAGCATGAAATCAAAATGAAAATGACTAGTTTCTAGAGTAATAAGATTCAGAGAGTTAAAAAAAAGTATTGTCATCAGTTTTTTGAGGTTACAAATGGTATTGTAATACTGTCATGACGGTGCTCATGAGCCTTTTTAATGAACAAAAACTACTTGACACCAAAATAAACCACTTTTACGAGCGGCATCATAATAATAATAATAATAATAATAATAATAATAATAATAATTTTACGATTTCATAAGGATAATAGGAATATATTCCCTGGTTGTTTATCTATACAAGTCGGTGGTGGTTAAGTGGTTCGAGGTTGTTTTACTTGAAGAGTGGTTAGAGTGGTTTATCTCTTTGGTTAAATAAAGTGGCCTTAATATTTAAACAAAAAAAAAAAATTGTTAATACCCTTCGTATATTTGGTCCAGTAATTTAAAAAACAAAAACAAAATGGCGATATTTATATAAAATAATGAAAAACAAAATGGCGCGACATTTATGAAAAAATGGCAAACGATTATTTTGAGTTTAAATAAATTCCATAATTCGTTATTTTACACATTGCACTTCGGTTAAAATAAAATAAGTTTTCCGAACACATTAATAATAATAATAATAATAATAATAATAATAATAATAATAATAATAATAATAATAATAATAATAATAATCAGATAACATCAACACTAATTTTGCAAAACATTAAAATTTTACAAATCTGAAAATAAACCAAAAATTAAAAATAAACTATATATATAATAATATATTATTACCTTAAACCTAACCTAACCTAGCCTGAAAAGGATACAAAAAATAATAATAATAATAATAATAATAATAAAAAAATAATTCAAATTTAATCTACGGAGTTTTTTTTTCATATTTGCTCTTTTATTAAATAAAGTCGTTTTCTTACACAAGCCTCGTTGACATACATTATCTAAAAAGATTTCAATTTAAAAAAAAAAAAATACCTATCACAAAAATGACTAAATCTTAATAATCTTAATAATAATAATAATAATAATAAAAATAAGAATAATAATAATAATAATAATAATAATAATAATAACTACTCATACTATAATAATTGTATTCCTTTGGTAAAGCTACAGTATCACTACAGGTTAATAATAATAATAATAATAATAATAATAATAATAATAATAATAATAATAATAATAATAATAATAATAATAATGAGGATAGAAAGTGAGACTCTTTTTTTAAATCAATCAAATGAGATAAGATTTTCGGGAAGATGAGTTGGAGCATCCGAGAGCATTTCATTCAGGTTGCTCAGCCACGACTTTGCAGCCGATATCGAAGGTGCCCTGAACTTGTATACGTTTGATGAGGAAGCGTCTGATATCTGTGGAGGGGGGGAGGGAGGAAAAAAATTTTTGGGGGTGAATTTCGAAGTAAAAATTTTGAATGGGGGAGACAGCAGTAAAAGTTAAAAGATAAAAGGAAAAAAAATTTTGAGAATTTCGAGTAAAAATTTTGAGTGGGGAAACAGCAACCCAAGTTTTTTTTTATAAAAAAAATAAAAAAATAAAAAAATAAAAAATTTACTTCAAAAATTTTTTTTTATATATATATAAATGAGTTTTCTATTTTGGTCTGCAATTTTACTTTTCGATGAAGAAATTAATTATATCTAATAACTAAGAATTTATTCATATATACGAAAGAATGATATAGAGAAGACTGAGAGGGATGATCGAGGAGCAGTTGGGAGAGGAACAACATGGATATAGGAAAAATAGAGGAACAACAGATCTTGTCTTTAGCTTGAGACAAATCGTGGAGAAGACATGGGAGTATAATGTAGGAGTTAGTGTGGCCTTTATAGATTTACAAAAAGCTTTTGATTCGGTGCCGAGAAGTCGGGCTGTGGAAGTGCCTGGAAGAGGAATATGGGGTGGTGGGAAGAATGATAAATGCAATTAAAAGCTTGTATGAGGTATGCATATGTAAGGTGAGGACAGGACACGAAAATGAGAAGTGGTTTGAGGTGAAGGACAGGGGTGAAGCAGGGTAGTGTGCTGTCACCTCTGTTGTTTATAGCTTACTTGGATAAGGTCATAAATGACTTTAAAGCTGGATGGGATAAGGATAACGAGTGGGGTATTTTGGCGTACGCCGACGATATTACTTTTTGGAGCGTGGTGGAGGAGGACATGAGGGAGGGACTAGAAAGGTGGAATTTATGTTTCGAGAGGGCTGGTTTGAAAATGAATAAGGAAAAGACTATATTCGTGAGAGTAAATAGAGAGAAATATAGAAAATTTAGATATCCAAGTTGAAGGAAGAGATATAAAAGAGGTTGAAAATTTTGAGTATTTGGGGAGCGTGTTTGGAGGTACGGGAAGAGTGGAGGAAGATATCGCGGAGAGAATAGGTAAATATGGAAGAAGCGTGAATTGCTTCTACCCATTGTTAAAGAATCAAAATGTGCCTTTGCAAGCAAAAAGAGTAATTTTTGAAAGTATATTGACGCCCATATTGACATATGGGGCGGAATGTTGGACAACAACCACTGTGACAAGAAGTAGAATACAGGCAGCAGAGATGAGGCCCTTGAGGACGATGATAGGAAAGAGTAGAAGAGAGATTAGCGCGGGTAAACGGCGGGAGTAACTATGAACATAGTTACCTCCCTGCTTAGTAGCTACCCGCTAGATTAATAGATACCCCTTGTGGAAGTGGGGGGTGAGAATCCTCCTGGGACCTGTCCCCTCACGCGCCCCCAGTGCGACACAGGGGTCTTCGGAGTGCCTTCGGGCGTCTCCGGAGTCTAGCCTCACTAGAGCCCATGGGGGGGTGGATGGTTCATTCTGCATGACTGTCCTGCTCCCCCTCCCCTTTACTCCCTTTTGTCTAAGCTGTGGAGTACTGGGTAGAGGTAGTTGACGGCCGGCCCCGTCTGGGAGGACGCAATTTATTGCTGTGAAGTGCCACCCTGGGGTCGGTTTAATGGCATCTTGGCTCTATCAGCCCCGCTGTAGAGTCACCGTGTCGGGTGAGTTGGGCCCTAATCGGGGGGCGGGGCGGACAGGAACAAGACCGTGCCCCTGAATGCCCTGCCCTGGGTGAGCGGTGCCCTTCATCCGCGCAATATAGTGTGTAAACTAGGTGTAGGGGTCTGGGAAACCAGTCTCTCCCCGTGCGCCCCAGTGGGGACTGACCACCCCCGCTGGGAATCCGGTATGGCGGGAGGCCATGCCGGTAAGCTCCAACTGGCCCAGGCCAATGAACCAGTTGATTGCGCTGTGGGGGAAGGAACGGCTGGAGCAGCGAGTGGCGCCGCCGAGACACCAGTCGGGAGAGCCCTCACGGGCCGTCGCTGGGGAGGTGGGCCGTGGAGTGTGGTGTCGATGTTGAGCAATCTTCAGACCCACAGCCTCTACACAGGTGGCTCTCTACGCGACAGGGGGATCCACCCATCCGAACGTTCGTAGAACATAAAAAGGGGCCTTGCGCCTCGTTCGGCAAACGGCGGGAGGATGTAGTTATGACTCTATAAGAGTGATAATGCGGGAGCTGCGATAGGAAACAGCATATAATTAAAAAAAAGTGATACAATAATAATTTAAAAACGCTGCAAAATTACAAAGAATGGAGAACTCAAAAAGTAGTCATATTCCATACTTTAAAGCTTAAGGATTGGAATATACAAAGCAACCCGATCAGTTAGAAAAAGGAATCTTATAACCAATAGAAAGGGGACAAGAGTCATTAAAAAAATATTGCAAAATCAAATTCCAACAGACTGACGTGCAAGAGGCTTTGGAAACTAATAATGAAACAAACTGGAATTCCTCTTCCCTTTATATAACTTGGATGTCGCACAATTTTGCCTGCAGGTCAATTTATTTATTTATTTTTTTTTTTTAGTAATCTGTACATCAGATACTCAAATTTTACTTAAAGAACATTTTTTTCCTATATATTTCTTTAAAAAATTCAGTGATTCATACAATGACTGTTGTAGGTCATCTTGTGATGTATAACGCCTGCAGTTCTCCCGCACTTTAATTTAAAAAAAAAAAAAAAAATAAGACTGAAGTTTGAAGATACATATCTCGATGTTGCAAGCTTAAAGACTGCTACATGATTTAACAATCTTGATTCATGGAATATTGCTTGAATAATATTCAAGATCTTTACCGTGGAACGCACCTTTAGATTGGTCACTAAACCAAAAATTGATAGATTGATACAGAGAGGTTAGAAAAAAAAATCTGAAAAATTAACCAAAGCATCAAACCCAAAAATCATGATGAAAAAAATGAATAAAACCATAAATATCATCACAATGTTTATCAGAACGGCAAAAGAAAAACAATTTCTTTTGTAAATGTATTTAACCATTTAATTAATCAAATTAGTGGATGACATGACCCGATACACTTAAAAGATTGCAAATCAAAGGAAAGAGCAGAAAACAAAAGAAGGAAGTGTGTTAAGTGCATATAAGAATGAGCATAGAGATTAAGTGTGGGCTAAAAGAGTTGGACAGAGGAAGGATAAGTATGTGGAAAGACGAATCCCACGAGATCTCAATAGATCTCAAACTAGAGAGTTCAGAAGAGCAATATTCATTGTAATAACGATAGTATGACGAGTGATACGATAGTTCGATACTAAAGAGAATCGAAAGTCAGTAAGAACAAGAGAGTCACCAATTGCCAAAAGCCCTGGACTCTTTTTACAAGTCGGAAAGCATTTTTAAGGATGAGCTGTATATTTGGGTCAGAGAACCCCCTCCGAACACTCAACCCTTTAGAAGGTAGTTTAGTGAGAGATTATATAATTCTTACCAGAAAGATCACGAAAAATGGAAATATCAAGAATATTAAAAATATAAGGCCGAGTTATTTTGGAAGAATATGTTGCATCCAAGATTATGTCTAGTAGATAGGTAAAAATAAAACCGAGCATCCCGAGGACTTGGAAACAACCACATTTTCTTAGGCCCAATTTAAAAACGAGAAAGATGTGAGGTCATTTACTGCAAAACTGACCCCATCTTTAACTTTTTGCTGTAAGGTGAGATGTCTTCAAACTGTAAACAGTAATAAAAAGAATGGAGTCGTCGTGATATGAATGTATAACGGACGAAATTACAAATTACTTAAGACACAAAACTTAGGATTTGTATTCAATGATCCGATAGTCCAATTCGAACTCATACTTTCAAAATCATTAGACCAAAATCAAACCCATTACAAGGGGAAGGTCTTTAGTAACTTGTAGTAGTCTTGTAACAATGTATTACGCTTGTTTCAATACATTTGGGAAAACGGAGAAAATATCACATAAAAAAACAGTATTTGAAGAAAATTAATTATTCACGCAACAAATACAACAAAAAGCTTAGTAACGTTAATACACTTTCCATATTTGAATAAAAAATTAAAACCCAACCAAAAAAAAATAATGAACACAATTAACAGAATACCTGGAAGGTGTCTCCATTATTTAGTGAATCCATAGGTTCAAATATCCTCAACTTTCCCTCGGGGGAATTCAACGGTTGAAGCTTGCAAGGCGAAGTTTTAAAGTCGATCCGCTCAAGGCCACGGCAAGTAAGGCTTTTTGGGTGATAATACACAAGAGCCCCGCCCCACAACTGCACCTGTAGGAAATAAAACAATGCATATAAAAAAGATATTATAAAACAAATTTGCATCAATAATTTTTTGGCTAGAATATACACAAAATATTAAAAGTACTCAAAAATACAGGATACTAATTTGAAAATATATTTCTAAGAGTGACAATCTTAATTTTACCAACAATAACAAAAATTTTCATTCCCTCTGTCATAATATCAAAAGTTGACCTTCAAAATGCCAGTAATAAAAGGAAAGGATACCAATATTTAGATAGATTACGGTAAATAACTTAAATAAATATTTGAATTCAGTTTTAAACTTCAAATTTGAACCTATACCGGTAACAATTTTGAAAATTTAACTATTATTAATACTCTAAAATTCTACAAATACTAATGTTTAAGAGCCACCTTAAAAAAGGATTTGACAATAAGAAATACCGTTAGTTTAAAACTGACTTTTTCTATAAGAGGGGGTTTGAAGTCCACTTTAAAATAAAAGAAAATCCAAAAAACATTCTATTATTTCTTTCCCCCTATTTATTACTTACCCAATAACGGTGCCAAGCCGAAACTTTCGGTTTTTTCCCATCCTTCAAAATGGTCTTTCTCTTCAGAGGTCCCTGTATACCACACTCTCCACTGTTTAACTCTAATATCACGTCATCTGAGTCAGATGATATTTCAGACCTATAAACATTAAGCAATAAAATACATCACTACATTCGGTTATAAGAAATATGCAGTTAATTTAAGTCCTACATCTACAAATCATTCACTCCAAAATTAAAGAATGAGTCAAAAATTTAAAAGGTAATACTAAATAAATTAAAAAATATGGTGATCATATACTAAAGTCTACGTCTTTCCTAACGGCGCTTACCATCCTCAAAAAACCTTAAGTATTATTAAGCATTCGTAAATGACATATTTATGACATCGTAAGTAACATATTTATGACAACTTACCACGTTCTAGACAAATCAGAAGGTGGTCCAAAAGGACGGAGAGGAGGTTCAATTTCAGAATCATCTAAAAGATGTCTTGAACCACCAGTTCTCGAAGCACTTGGGCAACACGGGTCATGTTGGTGTTGCAAGTGAGATGCGCATCCTCCAGATATTCCACTAATACTCGATAAGGAATCCCTCCGATTGTCCCAGGTACTATTCCCGTCAGTTATCCCAGATGGGATTCCTTTGAATACACTGTTAGGAGTACAATAATAATTACATGAACATCATGATATACATACATTGATACAATATATATATATATATATATATATATATATATATATATATATATATATATATATATATATATATATATATATATATATATATATATATATATATATATATATATATATATATATATATATATATATATATATATATATATAAATTTAAATTTATTAACTATTTAATTTTTTTTATTACAATAATTTTGAGAATAATAAAATTTAATATTAATTATTCAGTTAATTCAACTCAAAATGAGTTTTACAGATCTTTACGATTTTATTAAATTGCATAAAAAAAACAAAAATAAGTAAATAAATAAAATACAAAAATGATAAAAACAATTATTTACAATGTCAGAAATAAGAGAATTTTTTATTAACTTGCTTAGCTATATATATATATATATATATATATATATATATATATATATATATATATATATATATATATATATATATATATATATATATATATATATATATATATATATATATATATATATATATATATATATATATATATATATTTTATCATCAATTAAAATGTACAGAACAATTCTTCCCTTAACCTCGTCATTAATTAGCACAACTAGACTTTTATTTGATATAAATACCCTGCAGCAGTAGCTATAATAGTTCTCATTATTATATTAAAAATTTAGTCCTCTTACATGAAACTAAAAACTTGCAAATCATTCAAAGAAATTATAGAGGCTGAAGAATTTTAATTTTTTGCAGTGGTCAAATTTATAAAACTACCTGTAAGGATTACTTATATTGCCTGTTTAGTTTTAAAAGTTCTAAGTATAATATACTCTTTTCAATCCTTAAAATTTAAAAGTAATTCACAAGGACTTGTCTAACTGTCCTTCTTCGTGATTATTTTTTATTACTTTTTATTATTTATAATTTTTTTTATTACTTTTACAGTAACTATTTAAAAACGTTATAAATTAAAATTAAAATCACACATCCTGTTCACAATACGAGTCCGACCTACTTATTTTGATTTTCGCCTTTTAATACAGATTTGTCTTATTACCTAACAACTACTGAATACAAAATTGTTCTTTCAGATTTCACATGACCCAATATATAAATATTTTTATTGAAAACCCTAATAGTATTGAAATATTAAATGTTATATTTTTAAAAATCCAATAAATAATCTTGATTAAATACGCATCGAGAAAATGGGATATTTCTTTGGAAAATGTTACATCATAGTATTTTGTTTGCAAATAGGATGATTTGAGTTTGTCTACCCGCAATTGAAAATAATTTTGATGTCAAGTAATCATCAATTTAACAATCCATACTTCCCACTCAATCTGATATTTATATTCTTAACAAACTAGTAAGCAAATAGGCATAATTTACATGGTTATTCTTCATAAACGTAGTTGTTGAAACAAATACAAAGACCGTTTTTACAACAATATATTTAAATATTTTGAAATTTTTAATAAAATTCTTAAAACAATAATTCATTGATGTTGACTGGCATGTAGACCTTGGTATAGTAATAAATTACTAATAATTCAAAGCCTCTTTAATATAATTGTAAACTTACAAAGTACAAACCAACGTTCATACTATTACAATACATAAACAACATACAATTAACGAACTGAAAACTACAATTTTTAAAATCAAGTTTAAGATGTGCAAAATTCCAAGAAAATTTCCAATTCTGATTTCAAGAAAAATTTCAAAATCCCCTCTCATTCTTTTCATGCCATTGATACAGTTGAAGTGAATTAAGGAAGTATTCCCTGCAGGCAAAGAGGGTACTGTGGATAAACCTATCAGTATAAATCGTAACATAGAAGAAACCTGTAGACATCTGTGGCAGGTGATTTCTTCCTCTGTAAGTGGACAAGAATATCATTTGGAGTGTCCATCTTGGTTACCGTAGAAAATGTTGAACTAATTGAAGTGCTTGAAACTACTTCATCCAGGATGAGGGGTCATAACAGGAATCTCACCTAGGGCCATCATCGAGGCCAAAATATAACTTAAGGTTCTCGAAACGGAGCGAATAAGATGGGAACCGTTACGTTGAAAAGTTACTTTTGGATCATTTGTACCAAGGGCTCTTTCTTGTTGAGAAAAAGCAACTTTTAAAGATAATGAAACAAATACACGATTGTCAAAAAACTGAGTAATAATAATAATATAAGAGGACGATTCTCATTTGCGGATCATAGACACAATCTACCTTGAAAAGTTCCTCTCCTTGAATAGGGCAATGCCCAAGAAATGTGAACTTTAAAGAAAAAAAAGTGGGAGGAGGGGGAAGTGTATGTAATACCCATGCCAGAGCCCTTTAACACTAAGGTCAGCCCAACACTACAACGTAGTGGTGGGCTGTAGTTGTGGCCTCGAACTAGACCCCCTGAAAAAACCGAGCCCGGTTCTTACTGTGTACTACAAGGAGCGAACACGATGGGCGATATTATGCACCCAAAGTGCGGAACAATTTTCTCAGTGGTAGGCTGTGGTTTGAGTCCACTACAATGAGCTTCCTGGTCCCAAGGCAAACATCAGCTTTTAACATGTATCCTCAAGCACTAGGAGGGGAACACGGAATGGACCCAACACCAGAGTAGTGTCTACATTTCCAGTGTGAAGAGGGAGGTGTTAGAATCAGGCATGACTACAAATGTCCTGCGAAGATTATAATAGCCGAGGAACCACTGGGGTTTGAGATTCATGTATGAGCTGTAATGGACCCTCAACATTAGGAATTTTTGAGGTTTGTAATGATTTTGAGCATATATATATATATATATATATATATATATATATATATATATATATATATATATATATATATATATATATATATATATATATATATATATATATATATATATATATATATATATATTATTATTATTATTATTATTATTATTATTATTATTATTATTATTATTATTATTAATTATTATCAATGGTGTAAACTGCCATAATGATTTCAATTTAAAATAAGTAACTGGAAATAAAAGATAATAATAAACTATTCTTCAAATTTAAGCTTAAATAGAAAACTCAAACTAACTCCATTAAAACATTTGCATAAAAATAAATTCACTTAAATGAAAAAACCAGTGAATAAACAAAGCTCTCAACACACGCAGCCAAAATAGCTATTGGAGGTTAACTAAAGATAAAGGAGTAGTTCCCTATTGCTGGAAAGGAAGATTGTGTATTTTGTTACAGGTCAAACACTTATTTTTACACATTTCAAAGTATTCAAAGTTAATAATGTAGATTCAAAATGTTTTATTATATAGAAGGGATTTTTTCACTATTAAACATACATATTATGAACACATCCATACGCTGTACAGACACAAAAAATACTCATGTATACATGAATTATGATGCATTAAATATACTATAAAAAAAACAATATGATATACTATTACTGTAAAACTGTAAAAAAAAAAAACATTAATTTAACATGGGTTTTTATTTTATTTTGGCAAATATTTGAACACCAATCCAAAATTTTGGAATACATTTTTAAATCACATATCAAACTTCTTATCCTGCTTCCTTATTTACTATGAATTCAGTTATACTACAAAAACAAAACAAAAAATATTTCAAAAACAAATTAAAACTTGTAAGGGCAAAAAAAAAAAAAAAAAAAAAAAAAAAAAAAAAAAAAAAAACATACTACTACTCCAACGGGACAAACACAAAATGCGAACTTGGGTTGAAAAATTAAAATTTAAAACTATCCAATCATTTAGTATAATAACAAAAAAAATACGCAAATTAACAAATTTCTTTTTTTTTAAGGTTAAAAACAGCACAGCAGCAACAGCGACTCCTTGCATCTTAACTACGTATAAAAAGCATATAAAAATAGATAGAATGCGTTAGTAAGCAGTGGAGAAAGACGAGAAACTGTACATCCAGTACAACAAAAGTATTAGCGATCATTCTCAGTTACGACGTCAAATAAAAAAAAAAAAGAAAAGAAAAAAAAAAGAAACCAGCATAAAGTGAAACAGAATACGCAGAAAAGACCAAAAAAAAAACAAAAAAAAAAAACAAGCCAAAAAAAGGAGAGGGGAGAAAAAAAAACCTTAAATATATACAAGCAATTTAGAAAACTCTCAAGTTCCCATGAATATTTTTTAAAAGGAAAGAAAGACGCAAGTGGCCAACTGGTTAAGCAAAGCACTCACCCTATTCGCTCAATGGGTCCTCCAACCGGGTCGAACCTCGATAAATTTCTAGGCAGACTTAAACTTCGGAATCTAACAAAAGCAGCGGTTTTAAAAAAAAAAAGAAAAAAAAAAAAAGAAAAAAAAAGAAAAAAAAAAAAAAAAAAAAAAAAAAAAAAAAAAAAAAAAAAAAAAAAAAAAAAAAAAAAAAAAAAATATATATATATATATATATATATATATATATATATATATATATATATATATATATATATATATATATATATATATATATATATATATATATATATATATATATATATATATATATATATATATATATATAGCCTTAATTATTAAATTAGTCTAAAAATACTATTACATATACATACAGTAAACCATACATTACAACTTGATTTTATAATTTTTTTTAAACAAATTTACAAGGTTTTAATCAACTTCAAAACACAATATAATCTATTATTATTAAAAAAAAAAAAACAAAACAAAAAAAAAACAGCCGGGTAGCTGATTGAAATAAGAAATCTCTTATTAAAAAATTAGTAACTGTATGGTTTATATATATATATATATATATATATATATATATATATATATATATATATATATATATATATATATATATATATATATATATATATATATATATATATATATATATATATATATATATATATATATATATATATATATATATATATATATATCCTAATCCGGACAGCAGATACCCAAAATTTATTTTACAATTGTTAAATTGTATTGTAATTTAAATTTTGGGCAATCTATGTAATCCCCAAATCGGGTAAATATTACTAGTAAGCATTGCCTTGAAACCTTATTATAAGAATCATAAAAAAAAAAAATTCATTATTTTCAATAATTACAGATCGCTTTTAAATCAATAAGATAATTAACAGAAGCTTAATTAATTACAATATATATATATATATATATATATATATATATATATATATATATATATATATATATATATATATATATATATATATATATATATATATATATATATATATATATATATATATAAGGTACTAGAAAGTAATGTTAGTAAAATTTGAAATGTTTCAATGTCCTTTTTTTTTTTTTTTTTCATTTGTACATTTGCTTTCAGGTAAGGGTGAGAAGGCATTCGGAATATCCTCCACATATATATATATATATACTGAGTGACCTTTAATACCCTATTTAATACCCTCTACTAGATAAAGTTTCAGTAAAAGTATTCCCCCCCCCTTCCCCCAAGTTTAAAATGTTGGTTGGTTTGTTCAATTAACCTTCGTGTCCCCTGTGTATCGAATTGGTGTGTCATTTCGACAAAAACAGTGAATAAGAAAGATTATAAGAAAGATTATAAGAAAGATTATAAGAAAGATTATAAGGAAGATTATAAGGAAGATTGACAAGAAGTTTTGAGTAAAATATGTTTCAATGATACAGAAAGATGTAACTAAGTCCTGAGATCATTTAATAGAAAGAAAAAAAAAAAGTTGTCAGGAGAACTTAAGAAAGATATACAAAGAGTAATAACTGACTTAGCACAAAATGACAAAATATTTCCCTAACACTTATGAAAAAAAAAAAAAAAAAAAAAAAAACAGTTTGCCACAGATATTCATATATACAGTATATATTTCATCCGAATCGTTTTAAAAATAATTTTATTAGAGTAACAATATCTATATTGAATTTAAAAAATTAAACATTTAATCTTTAAATTAAAACCTGTAAATCTGAACAAATCTTGGGCTTATCAAAAACATTCACATGTGTTGCACAACATTCTTCTTTTCCACAAACATGTAGTATAAATGGTCAGATGGTCAAACCAACCCACTTTTAATTATCAAAATAAAATCACCTACCACAAACTACACTCATTTAATACAAGAGGACAAATTTATTTCTAGCGGTATATCTATCTTTGGAATAAATACTGTGCACCTGTGTGCCTTTCGGCAATTTTGTGTAAGGACATTACTTTCTGTACCTATATATATATATATATATATATATATATATATATATATATATATATATATATATATATATATATATATATATATATATATATATATATATATATATATATATATATATATATATATATAATATATAAATATATATATATATATATAATATATATATATATATATATATATATATATATATATATATAGCAAAATTAAGTTATTCTAGTTACAGTTATTAAAAATAAACTTTAAAAGCTGTTAAGAATTTGGCATGTTAGTAAATCAAATGCTATTATTACTATTATTATTAATTATTATTATTATTAATTATTACTATTATTATTATTAATGGGAAATACATACTGAAGAAGGGAAAGACAAGGAGGAATTTATATAAGTAGAAAACATATCGCAGGGTTTTACGGGAATGGGGGAAGAGGGGGGGAAAAGGAACCAAAACAATTGCCCATCTTTAAAAAAGAATAGAGAAAATGTTATAAAAATATAATTATTAATTAACAACGTAAAATATTTTTTTTTTATTCATAGTAAATGAAAAGTGACTTAGGAAGCTGATAAAAAGTTCGCTTTTTTTTAAACAAAAAAAAAAAAGGTTTCAGTAGCCTTAATTCAAGAATATATATATAATATAATTTATTTATTTCTCCTATATACAAAAAAAAAAAAAATGAAATGAAATGAAATGAAGGGTCACTCCAAGACAAATCCCAAACTGTCTCTTGCCTCTGTAATGTTGGTGACAAGGACGCTCTTTCTAAATCTAAAATTTCTCAACCTGAGACACACCACAATAAGTAACATGAAAATAATAACTTTTGTTAAAACACTAAAGGCAAAATATTTAAAATATAACAATATATATATATATATATATATATATATATAATATATATATATATATATATATATATATATATATATATATATATATATATATATATATATATATATATATATATTATATATATATATATATATATATATATATATATATATATATATATATATATATATATAGTCAAAGTCACAGGAGTGCTGGTTCGATCCCCAAATAGGAACATTCCATTATCTTTCCATTATAGATCTTTATTTATTATCTATAAACAAATTCTAAGAAAGAGGAACGATTACGTTTGTGTAGCAGTAAGTTCTGATGGGCATCTAGCCTCATAAAAGCTCTGCTAGTAGGCAATTTCTCTGGGTTGCAATGATGATGTAGGGGATTATATATGAGGGAAGTATTTTGAGACGAAAACATGGGTCATTGCAAATAAATAAATTTATATGGACAGCGTTGTTTTTCCTGTAGTTTAGAAGAAACGAGTGTGACCATGAGGCGTTATAAAAAATACCATGATGCCAGAAGATGCTAGAAATATTTACACATACCCAATAAGCCGATATGATATTCATGTGTATGATTTTAAGAGAGTGTCTTTGCCGCCATTGCAAAATATATAGTCACAAATTTCCTACCTGACGAACTCCAAACCAGAATGCGTCAATCAGAGTTTACAATAATGTCGGTCATTAATAACAAACACAATAAATCAATTTCCAGAATGATGGTTTCAAAAACGGTCGAAACTGTCGTTGTTAGACAAAAAGTAGATTTGCATTCAACCATGGCAACTTTTTTCCAAGATTATTTTGTAGTAAATATAAGGAAAGGTATCACTGACAATACAATCGTTTGGTCCTGTTTTCATTAGCAAATGTCTAACAAGCGGAAAATACCAACAAATGCTACAAAATAAAATGTTAGGGTTTCTGGAGGATATTCCTTGCGCAAGACTGCGCAGAATGCACTATCAGGATGACGTAGCTCCGATACATACTGCTCGTGTGAGGACTCAATAGTTAGTATCTAAATCAAACAGGAAGCATTTCCTGAGCGATGAATTAATAGTCGTGGTCCTACTCAGTGGCCACCATGGTCTCTTCATTTGTCTCAGTTAGATTATCGTTTTGGGGGATGACTAAAAACGAAGTTTTACAAACAATCCAAATCCACGAGAAGAAATGATTGCTTGCTTTCCGGAGGATTCTACTCTTGTAAAAGAACGGCAAGCCGCATGCAATGAAACGATCCGAGTTTTAGTGTGTTGGAGATTCAAGGTTCAATTTCTGAACATTTATTTCGAATGTTATACCTTTATCATTCACTTTTTATAGAATTATTTCAATAAAATTCCAAAGGCTGTACCTCCAAAACGATTAAGAATAAGAACAAAGTTCCTATAAAAACACCTTTTTTACTTACGATAATCCATACTATTGTCAGAAAAATATTTCCTTCTCCTCCTGACTCACTTTGTAATATTTATATACAAACCAAACATTCGCATTTGCTGAATTCAAATTATCTTGTGAGAATAGTACTGTTAATTTTATTAAAAATCAGTTATGATATATCCAATGTCCATGAAAATTTTTTCAAGATTTTAAAACTACTTCAAAATTAAAACATGAAAAAATGATAAGCATTCCTAGAAGTGAATATATAATGATAAGATTTCCAAAGAATTAGCAAGTAAAGTAAATTCTCTCCCTAATTTAACTCAGTAAAGACAACTCCTCTCTCTCCATTTATTGATGGTTGGAGTGCTATATTTACTTAATAGCATAGAAAGTTTGCAAAATATAAATAACCTGAAACGATAAGCAATGCGACTTCAAATTTAACTGCAAAGTTTGTGCAATGACAGAATGAGACAAATCAAGGACAGAGGCTTTCTGTTAATTCACAGTTCATGGCATAAGTATATTTTTACTCAAATCTCAATATTTACACATCGCTACAAACATACCCAACATACTACAGAATATCTTTCCAAGAATTTACTATAATCTTTTCTCAATCTATCTCTAACAGTCATTTCCGCTTTCCAACCTTTCACCGATGGAATAAAGCATCATAAGCACTTATGAGCAGAAGAGTTTGCTATCTAATTTGATTCTTTACGCCCCACTTAAAAAACTTAGTCTTGAATATAATATAATTCAATTTCCTTTGACCATAATACCAACTGAGGGTAGGTAGTGAATCTACGTACAAAGAACAGGATTGATGTCAAATACTATTTTATTATATTATATATATATATATATATATATATATATAATATATATATATATATATATATATATATATATATATATATATATATATATATATATATATATATATATATATATATATATATATTAGAGGAGCTTCTAGTTTGGAGTCTCAGCAACTTTGCATTTAAAATTAATTAATTGCATTTAAAAATAATAAAATTTATCCAATTTTGAAATTTAAAATGAACCAAAGAAAAATTATTTTTAAAAAAAAAATTAATTTACTTATTTCAATTAGTCACAAATATCATTCTTGAATATTTGTTTCTAGATCCAACTATTTCAATTCATTTATAATAAAAAAGATACGTTATCTTAATTCCTAAAAAACACTTTTCATTGAAAATTTAAATATTGTACACTGTACAGGTATAAAATATCTAAAAAATCCTACATGGTTAAATATCTACATAATATTTACATAAATCTGACTTACATTAAGACCTTTTATATTCCGTTCAAAGACTGTAATACATATATATAACTTATATATACTTAATACATATATACATATATAACTTACTTGGTTCCTAAACTTCTGGCTTTTCGATGACCTGGTATGAATTTGACCCCTTGATGGCCATGAGTTGGGCAAGAATAGTTGGGAGACGGTTCGGGTGGGGTTTTCAGTCCAGCGGCACGTGTTGGAGACCCATTCGATAGATCGGTATTGCACTCATCTGTTAAACTATCTTTGCTTACATTAAGTGAGTTGGTTGTTGTATTAGGTTCTAGACGAAGTGATAACCTGTCACATTGTCAATATATATATATATTATATATATATATATATATATATATATATATATATATATATATATATATATATATATATATATATATATATATATATATATATATATATATATATATATATATATATATATATATATATATATATATGTATATATAGCAATACATTCTTAATCGGTTTTAGCAGTTCATTTAATTTATCATCATATGGCGTTTCAGCATCATTCATTAAATTAAAATACAAAATATAGCACTACAATTTCACTTCATAAAACAATCGTGAATATTAACAATACAAAGGAAAGGTATTATATTATATAGGTATTATATTATATTATATTAATGAGAGAGAGAGAGAAACAGTAGGAAGAAAATGGGAATGAATGATAATATAATCTTCAGTCTCACTGAAGCCTAAACACCTACTTATAATGATCATCTTCAACAAATTTCTGAAGCTCTTCGATATAGCGAACAGAGGACAAGTACTTTTGAGTAGCCACATTCGGTTTTATGTGAGAATAATCTGAAAGTTGGTAGTCAGCGAGAACCCTCAGAATATTGTTCATTTTTAGTTGCCTTTGCTCTGACTCCAATCCTCCGAAGTGTGGATGAGCCATATCTATGTACACAATGTCTGTCAGAAACAGACCTGCAAAAAATAAAAAAAGGTAATTCACTTTAAGAGTAAAAAAAATGTGACCTGTGTTGACGTCAATAAAAAAAAAAAATTTAATTTAGAAAACAAAATACAAATAAAACTTTTTTTGTATTAAAATAACTTTTTTTAAAAAAATAAATAAATAAAACATTTAAAACTTTTACATAATAAAAATTTTACTTAAATGTAAAAAAAAAATAATAGTGATGGCAGTGTTAAAAAAATAATAAATAAATAAATAAATAAATAATAAAAAATAAATAAATATAATAAATAATAAAATAATAATAATAATAATAATACTAAAAAATTTTAAATCTCTAATAAATATAATTGCAGGAATGATATAAATTATTTATCCAATTATATATATATATATATATATATATATATATATATATATATATATATATATATATATATATATATATATATATATATATATATATATATATATATATATATATATATATATATATATATATATATATATATATAGCACTGACCTAGGTAAGGTATCATAGGTAATTTGAGACTATTAACGTGAGCGCGTAACTTCTCCCAATTATTGTGTTCACTGAAGAGTTCAGCCATTTTTTCATAGGACGCTCTGTCCTTCTTCGAAAGCGAAGCCCATGTTTTACTCAACCTAATAATAATAATAATAATAATAATAATAATAATAATAATAATAATAATAATAATGGAATATATACATTTCCAAAGAGACTCGATTTTCTTTTCTATACCATAAAAAGTAATAAATTTTCCCATGTATGAACTACGGTAAGACAATTTTAATTAAAACAAAAAGGAATAATGAATATTATCACAATAATCCGCCATCCTCAAAAGCTACTGCAATACCTTCATCCGTATCCGTATCTACATTCTAAAACCAGAAACATTTACCACCACAGTTTATAAGTTTTTAGTTCACAGGGCCTATAAAGATCGTGTAGAAAAATGAACCAGACTTCTTATCTGGATATAAAATTCACATATTTTCAACCTAAACCTTTCTACTACGCTAACAAACTTTTTAAAATTGATATTAAGTAGTTAAGTATAACAGAATATATATATATATATATATATATATATATATATATATATATATATATATATATATATATATATATATATATATATATATATATATATATATATATATATATATATATATATATATATATATATATATATATATATATATATATATATATATATATATATATATATATATATATATATATATATATATATATATATATATATATATATATATATATATATATATATAGAAATAAAAATCTTACCTATAAACAGAAGCCGACTGGAGAGCGCTGATGATCGCAAATTGTGAATGAAAATTGTTAAGCTCGTTCAGTTTTCTTGCTACTTTGATGAAATGCGACACAACCTCGACACGCATTTTTAATAAAGGAGTATTAAGGATTTCGCGGACCACCCAAAAGCTAACCTATGAATAATAATAATAATAATAATAATAATAATAATAAATAATAATAATAATAATAATAATAATAATGCAGGATTTCATTCCCTATCAAGTTCATTCCAGTTTTGCTTCATAGTCTCTTCCCTGAATTTCCCTTAGTCCTAACAATCGTTGGTGCATTGGTTTACATCAATTTTTTATTACCCCTCTTTTACAAAACATAGTTCAAAGCCATATTTCCAACTTTAAAGAAATTTTAATACTGTTTCCTCTCTTGGACATAAAAAAAAAAAATAAAAAAAGAAATTTAACTGTGGACAGAAATCTTTCAATAAATATACATATTTCTTTTCCAGCATCTCTTCATACTTCTTTCTCCTTTCCAATTTCCATTTTAATTCAAGCTAACATATTTCAAATGGCATTCCTTCTACCAGTAACCTCAATTTCTTACTTTCAGACTTTGCCAATTCGTTAAGATTTTTTTAAATCCTACTTTCCACTAACATTTAAGCTCTTTCGTGCGTTTTTACATTTTTATAAACCTGTTATATAAATACCCATTTTCACTCTCAGTCAACCTCTAACCTCTTTCACCCATTTTTATAAACCTGTTATACAAATTGTAAAATTGGTGATTCTTCTTAGGTTCTTCCTTTCCTATTAACTCCTCCTTTCCTCTTTCCTTCTCCTTTCCTATTGGCTTCTCCCTTCCTCCTTATTTCCTTCTCCTTCCTATTTCGTCCTATTTCCTATTCTCTTCCTATTTTTTCTCTCCTTTCTATTCCCTTCTTCTACCTTCCTATTTCCTTCTCCTTCCTAGTTGAGACCTTAGTAGAGTTCTGGCAAAGACAGTGGGAAAGAGAAAAACAAATCCTTTATCTGAATTACTTCTAATTTTAATTTTTTTTATATAATTTCTCTTCATCACTAAGCCAGAAAGACATCCTCTTATAGCATTTCTAAGTAATTTCTTCTTACTTCCGCCATTAAGGATACATTCGAATAAGGTTCACATCTTCCTTTCCCTTGGTCATAGGTAAGGTCAATTTGAAAACCCTAACCATCAACATTTACAATAACACCACCTGAACCACTTCTTTATTAAAACTTATCAGCTTCAATCCCTTTTCCAACAATTTACTAAATCAACAAGAGCTTTTCAAAAATAACAATAATAATGATAATAATAATAATAATAATAATAATAAATAATAATAATAATAATAATAATAATAATAATAATAATAATAATAATAATAATAATAATAATAATTAATATTATTAATAATTAACATTAAATCTACGAGTGAATTCTACAACATTAGGAGCCAAGATCAATTTTTCCCTTTTGGTCCATCCACAAGACGTTAATTCTTCGGGTGTAATAGATCTGCAAATAATTATATATATATATATATATATATATATATATATATATATATATATATATATATATATATATATATATATATATATATATATATATATATATATATATATATATAATAATATATATATATATAATATATTATTTCAAATATTATTATATTTTAAACTCACGCTATTTTATAATAATTATTATAATAATAATAATAATAATAATAATAATAATAATAATAATAATAATAATAATAATAATAATAATATTAATAAAGGTACCTAAAAATTGGAATATCCATAAGTGTGATTTGAGCAGCCAATTCTTCGGGATTAACTTTCAATATTTCAATTGGTTTGGAGCGGTCTTCTTGTTTCGGGGTACTCGATGTAAAATTAGTGGTTCTTCTTAGGGTTTGTTGAGACCTTGGTAATGTTCTGGTAGAAATAAAAGGAAAAGAGGAAGGAGGAAATAAAAAGGAGGGAGATGGAAATATCAAGGAGGAAATAGGTAGGAAGGAGAAGGAAATAGGAAGGGAGAAGGAAATAGGATGAGAGAGAGAGAGAATAAGAGAAAGAAATAAAAAAAATAAACCATATATCCAAATTACTTCTAATTCTATTTGTGATAAAACCATATACAAAAATAAAGATAAAATAAATCAATAAACTTACTAAAAAATAAATTTATCGAAAATTAAAAAAGCAAAAAAATGTATTTGGCTTTGATAGTTTTTTTTTTGTTTTTTTTGTTTTTTTAAATTTCAAATATTTACATGTCGTAAATATTTTTCTGAATCATAGTCAAAAATAATGTAAAGGTTGTGATTGCTTTTTAAATTCTTCTCTGTGGAGCTTTTGAGAATTAAATCCAAGATAGAATGGCTTTACTTGTTCTAAAATAACAGTAATTTATCTAATCTCCACAGTAAAGTAAATTACCTTAACCAAAAGGGGATCTCGGACTCAAAAATCCTGTTTCTTTTGTGAATACTTTTTTTCAGGAATTTTTCCACTACATGGATAAATATATATTAGGATATGTAGGATCTTTGGAAAGACAATATTGGAAATGAAATGTGCTATCCTTCCTTCCCTTTCTTTCAAAACTTTGTTCAGTTAGTGAAAAAGATAAAAATTGAGCCCTTAATATTTGTTGCGTCACTTGTAAAGTATCCTCATAGCTTGGTGAAAATTTACAATGTTTGTTCAGCTAAGTATACACTTTGTCTAGAATACTGGCAAATGGTATTCATATCAATTCCTTAAAAAGTTTCTTTGAAAGTTGTGCTTCTACCGAGGCTCAAACGGTAGAGTGATTAACTCGCGTGACTGAAGGCGTCGGTTCTGGGTATATACTACCTAGAAAAGTTCCTCTCCTCGAATAAGGCAATGCCAGTGAGATGTGAATTTACAAAAAAAAAAAAAAAGCTGGTAGCTCATCATTTCAATATGAAAATAAAATGAGAATATGATACTTATGCTGGAAAGTGGAAACAATAAAGTACTAAGAAAACAAATAGTGTCTGGTGAAATGAAAGTCATGAAAGTGACTGCTCTTTGTCTGAACCACAAATGGGCTCCATAAAGTAATACTGTTTTCTTTGTGAGTGAAACAACAGAAAGAAACCAAACTATCATTGCATCCAGAAACTGGCCAAAGCGAACATCACAACCCATGGAGAAGAATAATATTGTCAAAAAGCCACTTTCACATTCACTTAAGTCTTTTGAAGAATTTTGCTGTAGTGAAGGACTAAAGCAGACTTTAATATATATCCTTAAGTGAAAAATTCCCTGGTAATGTAAAGATGAGGATCTTTGTAGTATATCAAATAAGAGAAGTGATTCAAAATATAAACTCTGATGATCAGTCAAAGCAGACTAAAAAATCTGCATGAAAGTATTTTAGGAATATTTGCTGGAACTTCCTAGGTGCTCTTAATTCAGACAACTGTAAATAGAATGGAGATTTTTGAAATCTTACAAGGCCTTGAGATATAATGTCTCTAAGAATCCATTTCTTGGGTTACTGAAGAAAGAAAAAGGACTGGTGTGCACATTACTTAACCTTTGAACGGCAAGTGATCGGCATGGAGAATGGTTACACCTGCACATTTCCAAAATGGGAAAATTACCAGGGTAAGTAAGCATGTATTCAAGTACGTGTATGCCAGTTGACTGCTGCTGAAACCTTAAATGGGATATTTTTAAGACATAATACAGCAAAAGACTGTACTACTAATTAGATGAAAATCCTTACTATGTATGCATTGTAAATAAATATGATATTGCTATTGTTAGGAAAGTGTAACTTAAAACATTTATTTGACAAGAGAAATTTTTTAAATAAATAAATTAGTAGTACTTGAATTCAAAAAAGAAAAAAAAACTATCAGATTCTAATTTTTGTGAAAAAAAGTAAATAAATTTTGCCAATCAGTCTAATTTAAGAATATCAACAAAATAAAATATCCATATTCCACACACCAATAATAAAAAAAAGGGCAATTTTCAAAACTGAAGGAAAAATGCATCCGTATACTGTACCCATAACTATAAACTGCCTTGGTAAGAGCTTTAACTCCATCACTTGTGTCCCATTCTGGATCTGTTGCTACCTTTTTATATACGGAAGAAGGAGGAGAAGTACCTCGTGTGCACATTGGGATTGACATTCCTCGAACACTGCTGCAACGACTTTCACGTTCATCTCCATCATCACTGTCCATGTAGTCCTGAAATTAAATTCAAAATTTAACCCTTTGATTTAATATAACAAAAATATGAATAAAACCAATGAAGTGGTTCAGAAACCATAGCAGAATTTAGCCATAAATATATGCTCCCTAAACTTGAACTATCCATAGTAGGTATACTTGAACATATGCGACAGCATACAAAACTTATATCTAATAAGGTAAAAAGCTCACAGGTTCGATTCACTGAAAGCAATTTTAGAGAAAGTTTCCCTTTCTTGATAAAGTCGTGGAATATCCAATGTTAAAAAAAAAGAAAAAGAAAAATGGTTGCATTCTCAAAACCTTTCAAACTTTTATTAAAAACAGATATTAGTCAAAAGATTTTACAGAATAAAAAATGATCTTATGATAATTTCAAAGAAGTTAAAATGTTACTTGATATTCATTGGAATTTATGTTGGGATTAACGATTGGGCTTTTGACTAATCCTTTTAATAATGGAAAAAAAAAAAACAATTTAGAATGAAGTACTACTGTAATGGGTTTCAAAGAAAGTTTCAAAGAAATACACATAAAAATTAATTAAACTGATTAAAAAAAAAATTCCTATTTTGCTTTTTACCTAAATTAAGTTTTAAACAGTTAAGTACAAGAAAAATTTAAATCCCTATCACTTATTGAATCCATTTAAAAACACAAACCGTGGCATGTAGAAACATGTGAAAATCAAATTTATAATCATGCTACAAAACAGAATGAAATTTTATCTTTTTGATAAAGGAAAAAGGATAAAGGAAACTTGAGCTGTTGATGGAAAATATAAAAAAAAAAAAAAAAAAAAATGTGATAAAAAAATAAGCATGAGTGGTATGCATATTGTGCAGTGTTACTAGTCAGTACAAGGGTCATACTTTGATACAGATGACAAACAAGCACTAAGATTCTGGCATTTAATGGATTGCTTAATTAAAATCCAAAAAAAATGAAGTACAGCAACTTGAGATTCAGTTTCAAATTATAAAATTACTTTTGACAAACCAAATGAAAGACAAAATAAAAAAAAAATAAATAAATAAAAAATTCATAAATCTCGAACACTTTCATTCATCATAATATATTAATACAACTACTGCTATTGGTCCTATAGTCCTGTATACTAAAACATTTTACAGATAAAACTTATAAATACATACAACTAGGTTTTTAACATATAATTAATATGAATTCTCAACTATGAAAATCATTCTTCAAAGAATACATTCAATTTGAATTTGTATATATATATATATATATATATATATATATATATATATATATATATATATATATATATATATATATATATATATATATATATATATATATATATATATATATATACCTCTGCAATCCTGAGAGCAAGAAGCTTTTCGCATGAAAGATTTTTGTGATTATCTGAATATTTCATTAAGTCTCTCTCTTTTCTCTCATAATCCGTACAGCCTGATGCCATATCCACACCCATCAAACATTATTTAAAACTGGAATTAAAAAAAATGATTTGTTACTCTTAAACATTAGTATTTTTTAAATTAATTTTTTAAAACATTTTTATATTTAGTATAGATGTATCCTTTCCATCTTGATTTCTAGTAATGTCTCCATTTATATTAATAGGCCCATATTGTAAAGCACATCTATTTTTATTCATACCATCATCAATCCCACCGTCAGTATTAAAATCACCATTAAAATCTAGATAGACTTCTTGGTTGGGCAGAGAGGTGGCAAAATGAACTTTAATAGCAAAAAATGTAAACTACTTCATGTAGGTTACTCAAATGAAGGATTTAATTATGAAATGAATGGGGAGTGGTTTGAGACTGTGGACCAAGAAAAGGATTTAGGTGTGGTTATTAGCAGTAATCTGAAGGTGGGAGATCAATGTTTGGAAGCAAGGAATAGAGCTAATAAGATGTTAGGTATAATTAATCGCAATGTAGTTTACAAGAGCAAAGAGGTTATAAGCAAGCTATATAATAGCTATGTTAGGCCAGCATTAGAGTATTGTGCACAGGTTTGGGCTCCTCATTTAAGAAATGACATAGATATGCTGGAGAGAGTACAACGTCGAGCAACAAGGATGATTTCTGGTTTTGAAAATAAGAGCTATGAAGAGAGGTTGAAGGAGTTAGGAATGTTCTCAGTTGAAAGGAGATTTCTAAAAGGGGATATGATACAAGTTTACAAAATATTTGCATCTGACAGTAATACAGAGATTGAAAAATACTTTATATTGGACCGTGGAAGAGTAACTAGAGGACATGATAAGAAAATTTAAAAAGAAGCCATGCCATCTCGATCTAAGAAAATATTCTTTCAGTAATAGAGTTGTTAATTTTTGGAATAACTTGCCAGAAGAGATTGTTGACTGTGATTCTCTTGTCAAATTTAAAAGGGGGCTAGATAGATTTATGGATGGTTTAGGTATTATATAATATAACTTGACTAAGCCAAATTGGTGGGTATATATGAATTTTTAGATCAACAGATCAACCTATGACTAAGCCTAATGGCAGTTTTTTTGTAGTGGGTGATGGTTCATTGAATGCTGCATGTATAATTGGGCTTAGATTTACTTTTATCTTTGCATGAATGAACTGATAACTAGGGAAGGGATAGACCTAGTCTTTTGTGCATGTATTAGTATTGTTATTGTTATTATTTGTTTGGACTGGGACAGTCTCGATAGGCCCTTGTGGCTTCTAACTGTCTCTATTTTCCTATGTTCCTATGTTACCCTCCCAACAGCATTTAATTGAAGCTAGAATGCTTGTCTTGGAGCAACTAACCTCTAATATTTCTCATATCTCAAATTGGAGCAGAGAAAACATGATTGTTTTTAATGCCTCAAACTCAATTTCTCAATCTCTATGCTTGACACAACCTTCCACACAACTATCACATCTTTGAAAACACATAACTCAAACCTTCAACTGTCCTTAATATTCTTAGTTTATTTTTCTGATGATCTTTCTTGGGAAGATCACATTACTTCTCTTTCTAAACAAGCTTCTAAGAGGTTGGGTGTTCGAAGACCACTTTGTAATTTTTTCACACCAAACCAGTTGCTTGCTCTAAATAGGGGCATTGTTCACCTCTTTATGGAGTACACCTTACACATCTGGTGTCTAGGGCTTTTCACCTCATCAACTCTCCCACTCTAATCCTTTCCAACCTCATCAACTCTCTTGCTCTAATTCTTTCTAGTCTCTTTTTGGCTGTCGAATTGTTGCATCACTCTAATCCTATCGCTATTACAACAGACACTGCTCTTCTGAACATTCCAATCACATAACCTTATCCATTAAGAAGAGCTAATGAGACACACCTCTCTACACACTCTCATACTTTCTCTGTCCAACTCTTTGACTTAATGGCTATGCTCAGTTTTACATGCACTCTACTAGTAAAGTTTGGAACACACGACCTTTATCTGTTTTCCTAACTTCCTTTGACTGTTCACTTTAAACAATGTGTATCTAGACATGATGGCCTTTAACCACCATATAAAAAAGATATATAAAAAAAAATGCTGATTTTGACGATGACAATCATTCCATCACTATATATATATATATATATATATATATATATATATATATATATATATATATATATATATATATATATATATATATATATATATATATATATATATATATATATATATATATATATATAGTTCCATTAATAAATTAAAATTAGCTATTAATGTTAACTTTAATGAATATTAGGCAATTTTATCAAGATACCCAGCTGTATGGTAAAAATCAGATTTCAAGTATCAAGTTTTTGAAATTTGCTGAATATCACAATATCCATCAAATTCCCTATTCAGCCCATCTCTAATATATATATATATATATATATATATATATATATATATATATATATATATATATATAATATATAATATATATATATATATATATATATATTTAATTTTTTTATACATCACAGCGTATCCCGCATAATGCAGGGTGGCGTCAACTGCAGGAAAATTCCTGCAGTCGTACATGGGAAAACAAAAAAAAAACTGGTTAAAAGGAATCCCAGACCCTAGAACCATGCGAAGAACTATTCTTCATGATCCAGCCTTGTCGCCCAATCCAATCTCATGTTTAAATTTTATATTCGTAATGCTAATGTTGAAATTTTCACTTAAGCCGAAAGTATGTTATTTGAAAGTTTTGTTGCTCCTCCACAAAATTTTGATTATAAGTTAATTGCGATTTATTAAATTTTGTTTTATGAAAATATATATATATATATATATATATATATATATATATATAATATATATATATATATATATATATATATATATATATATATATATATATATATATATATATATATATATATATATATATATATATATATATATATATATATATTATTTCAATTAAGTAGCATGAATGAATAAATTTATACTTTCTTGCAAATATTATTAAAGGTGATATAAATATGCCTAATGGAATAAATATGAAAAGATTTTATACTGTCACAAAGACACTTTTGTTTTTAAAACTCTGGAACATATTCCACAATTTAAAATCAAATATAAATATTAATGAAGCTACTATTCCATTATTAGTGTTCTCAATCTTACCTTCAGTGAGTAAGATAACAATAACATTTCAACATTTCAAATCACTTCGTCTTCCTGAAATGCAAAAGTAGAACATTATAAATGTTTCACGTTTTAATTATATTGCTACAATTTTAAAAAAAAAAAAAAAAATTTTTTTTGATAAATAATACGATTTTAGCATACATAACTTTTAATAATGATCATTAAAAAAGAAATTAACATTATTCTCTATAAATCTTACCTTGAAATTTAAATACCGTACAACTGTTATTGCACTGAGTAATTTGTTATATATAGTGTAAATAAATAAATAAAAAAATTTACAATTTCAAATTTCTTCCAGCCATCTTAAGAATAAAAAGTATTAATTAGAAACTAAAGATTACTGATTATTGTATGAAAACTTTGTGGAGTATTTTTCTGGAAAGAAGAAGAAACCAAATCAAAAAGCTTTCAAAATCTTGATTTATAAAAAATTATTTAATTTAAACTATTAAAAGTAAAACGGTTACAGTATACCACAGGATTAAAACAAGTCCTTTCCAATGGTTTTAACTTTAAACAAACTTGAAAACACTAGCAATGGTCTTTAATATATATATATATATATATATATATATATATATATATATATATATATATATATATATATATATATATATATATATATATATATATATACAATTGGATGTATAAAAAATATATATATATATTAATTACTTACTATTTTCATATTTGATGCTTTTTATTTTTCATTTGATTATTTTATTAAATTTTTTATTTTTTTAAAACTGATTAATCAAGTATCAGTAAAATATATATTCTCCATTTAAATGTATGTACAAACTTTCGAAGTCAAAAGTGACCAACTTTGTGACCTTGTATTTTGGAAACCAAAGGTCATAGAGCCCTAATATTTTGGAAATCTTAGTTTGGTATGATTACCTAAAACATCAGAAGTTATAATGAAAATTGAAGGGGGTGAGTGTTTTAGGTGGCTGAAAAAAAAAAAAAAAAAAGTTCCCTCACATATCACATATCACATGTACTTATTCACACCCATTTAGTTCCATTGTCCTAGGGCTTGGTTTTGAATTTAAAACAAGTTGAAGTTAACCTATCCAGGCCTAGTTGGAAAGACAACTAAAATAAATTACTGCTTTATTGATAAGGAAAATATGACACTATCACATATTTTAGAATGATTCACTTAAGCTGTAAAGAAATCTAAGCAAAAAAAATGATAATGTGATATCATTTAAGAAATAAATAATTCTTATATGATAACATAAGAAAAAAATACAATTTTATATGATAACACATTTAAACTAAAAGACTATATGACAGTACTCTGGTCTTGTACTTTTTTTTATTTAAATAAATAAAAATAGAAGTAAAAGTATAGGGGAGATTTCCCAGAAAGATATAACCTTGTGTCGGTGCAAGAACAATAAACAATATCTAAATTTTAAACGATCTGTGCTCTATACACTATTACATATTATCAAACTTCAAATATAAATTCAACCACTGAAATAAAATTCGTCTCAAATTTAAGCTCGAAAAAGATAGCACAAAAGCAAAAGCGTAAGAAGCTCAAGCTACTGAAATTAAAATTGACCATTATGACATGGGCAATGATATGACAATATTTGGGGCGAGCTCCTAAGAAGTAAGCACAAATTAAACTAGTATGCAGTTATGACTTTAATTCTGCTAAAAAAAATATTAAACGATATTATGAATAAAATAAGAATCGTATATCTTGTAATTATGTTTTTTAATAAAATAATTATAAAACGCCTTTTTAGGGGAACTAAGTTTGTACCAGAAATTAGGTTGTGGACCAATTACATTTGTTGGTACAACTGTTATAAAAACTAATTATATACATTCCCTATTTTGTATGTTGTATATATTTTTATTTATTTTATTTTATTTATATTGGGGAAACTATATTAAATTCTCTTTCATAAGGTTTTAAAAAATTGGTTTGTTTCTTTTATCGATGTGGCACTCAATAGTTAGGCACACCAAGCTACCGGCTTTAAGATAAGCACTTTTCAAATATTCGTCAACGCGTTTCGACGTTTTAACAAAATGTAATTTTTTTTTGTTTGTTCGCTATAAGACTTCAAAGTTCTGAATTCAAAGGTATGAGGTAATTTTTATTTTCACCTCTTTCTTACTATATCCTTTCAATTGACTCTTCTACTCAAAACATACCTCTAATAAGTTCTAACTGTTAAAATATAATTCAGAACCCTTCAAAGAGAACATCATATCAATTCTTTGGAAAACTGTAAATGGTAAGTTCAAGGTTACTATTTCATTTAAACTAATTCCTTTTTCATACAGATCAAAATCGAAATAACTAGTATTATTAAACTGTATGTTATTATATTGTATTTTCTTTTAATTAGAAATTGTAAAAAGAGTAATAATTCATGTTTTTAATTTTTTTTCGTATTAAAAACATTTTTATTTGCCTCTGTCAATTTTAAATAATCTGTAAATCCTTATGAAAGCATTTATTTCTTTTCCATTTAAATTCAATCATCATATCATTTCATTATTATTATTATTATTATTATTATTATTATTATTATTATTATTATTATTATTATTATTATTATTATTATTATTATTATTATTATTATTATTATTATTATTATTATTATTATTATTATTATTATTATTATTATTATTATTATTATTATTATTATTATTATTATTATTGTTATTATTATTACCTGCATTCCTACTTTCACTTTTTAATTTTATCTATCTGAACGTCTTTTATTCTTCTCTAACGCCACAATAATTTGACATGATCAAAGGAATATCAACCAAAATAAATTCTTACCTGAAGATTAATTAGCAAGCCAAAAATTTCCAGCTTGAATATGAGAACCTACACTTTAACACACACTTACACATGCACCCACCTCCCCCTATATAT